>JAAGKR010004127.1:0-65433 GCA_011419295.1 Clarias macrocephalus
TCATGCCAACAGTAAAGCATCCTGAGACCATTCATGTGTGGGGTTGCTTCTCATCCAAGGGAGTGAGCTCACTCACAATTTTGCCCAAAAACACAGCCGTGAATAAAGAATGGTACCAAAACACCCTCCAACGGCAACTTCTTCCAACAATCCAACAACAGTTTGGTGAAGAACAATGCATTTTCCAGCACGATGGAGCACCGTGCCATAAGGCAAAAGTGATAACTAAGTGGCTCCGGGACCAAAACGTTGAAATTTTGGGTCCATGGCCTGGAAACTCCCCAGTTCTTAATCCCATTGAGAACTTGTGGTCAATCCTCAAGAGGCGAGTGGACAAACAAAAACCCACTAATTCTGACAAACTCCAAGAAGTGATTATGAAAGAATGGGTTGCTATCAGTCAGGATTTAACCCAGAAGTTGATTGAGAGCAGCCCAGTCGAATTGCAGAGGTCCTGAAAAAGAAGGGCCAACACTGCAAATACTGACTCTTTGCATAAATCTCATGTAATTGTCGATAAAAGCCTTTGAAACGTATGAAGTGCTTGTAATTATATTTCAGTACATCACAGAAACAACTGGAACAAAGATCTAAAAGCAGTTTAGCAGCAAACATTGTGAAAACTAATATTTGTGTCATTCTCAAAACTTTTGGCCACGACTATACACTCTTACACACACTCTTACACACACTCTTACACACAGAAAAGTTTATAACACTAAATTGTTTCTTTACCAAAAATAATATTCAAACTTTTATCATATAGTCTAATAAAGTTATAGGTAAACAGTATGATATGATTTAAATTTTATATATGATTATAGATTCACACAAAGTATAACCAAATTTTTTAAAATAATTTTTGTAAAGAAAATGTGGTAATGATGCAAGTAAAATAGTATGATGTCATTTTATTCTCTCCCTGGTTATAGATTCACTCTATATAATCAATATAACTCAAAATAATGCACCTTTGACTTAATGAATAAATATTAATATTATGTATATTAGGGCTAATTCCTTTAAGCCACTTTCACCAACACTTTAGTTGTTTCATTGCAGTAATGCAGAGTTGTTGATAACTCTCTTTCTGTTTGTTCTTATTAGTTTGAGATCAGGCAGCTGCGGGCTCACTTGGCACAACAAGATCTGGATTTAGTTGCAGAGCGCGAGGCTGCTATGCAGATCCACCATGTGTGGGGAAAACAGAGCAGCAGCTTTCAGGAAGTGGATGGTCTTGGACCTGCATCCTCTGACAATGAGGGCAGAGGCAAGAGAAGAGAGCCAGGAGCTCCTATAGGTAATGAACCCAGTGTCCTCTTTGTATCTAATCACAAAGCTGCAGGTTTGGAGACTGGTTTCTATATGGGTTTCAGGCACACAATAAAAAATAATAATAATAAAAAAAGAACGGGCTCAAACAGGAACCAGCAGAACTTTGGTTTCTCATTTATTGTTGACAGAAGCCAATAACCACCATTAAATAAGGATGGTTAATAATAATGATTACATTTGAAAGAAAAAAATAATAATCATGTTAAACCTATAATGCTTGTAAGATCATTATACGGTTACTAAAATATTGCATTATTAACCCCCCCAGAAATGCAAGAGGTCTTCAAGTCAAACCGGTAATGAAATTTCTCATGAATGAAGGTGTAAAACAGATTGACATTTACAGGAAGCTTCAAGCACAGTATGCTAATGAGACTCTTCTGCAGTCATTCCTGTCAACTTTCAGCAAGTGGAATGCCTAATCCTCAAAAATCGATGCATCTGTCTGTGGGAACTGTACACAATCATTTACCAACACCACATGAACAATACAGAACCTCAGCTGGAAGTTATTGTAACATCCCCCAATACACTACATTAAAGGAGTTCCTGGGCAGTCCAAGTAGGCAGTCCAATCATGGCTCCAAAAAAACCTTCTACTTTGGTGGTATTCAAGCATTAGTGAAACTGGACAGTTTGAGCAGGGATAAGTGCATTAGAGTAGCAGGGGTTTCTATAGCTTTGATTACAGCAGTTCATGTGTGAAAATGATTCCTCATGCTCCCAGGACCACTCTTTTACAATCAGGGAAGAAAAACTCCATCCTGGTAATTCAGTACATTCAGATCATCAATTGATTTCATTTTATTGCCACATAATGTTACTGAGACTAGACCTGACCAACTGTAGCGACCCCTGATCATAACACTGCCTCCAGAGGCCTGGACTGTGGGCACTATGCATGACAAGCCATCACTTCATGCAACTACCTTCTTACACTGTTGCATTCATCGCTCTGACATTGGGTGAATCTGGATTCATCACATGACATGACCCTTTTCCGTTGCTCCAAAGGCCAAACTTTTTGTTCCTTGGCAAATTGAAGCCTGTTTCTGGATAGTGCATAGGAGAGAATCCTGTGAATTCTCATCACAAATGCTCTTCCTTTCACTATTAAACATAGCTATGGTTTTTACTATATATTTTTTGCCATGCAACTTCACCAAATGTTAAAGTGATTCTCCATTCATGTTTTTTTTTCTAAACCACATTTCTTGCACAAAAGTAATTTCAAACCTCCTTAGTTGTTTCCTTTTCATAATGCTGCCTAATAACTCTTAGACAGTCTTTTATGACTTATTGTTTCATTCATTCCTTCATTCATATTCAGTGAGCACTTAATTCTGATCAGGATCATGGAGGATCTAGAGCAGAACTTTAGGGATAAGACAGGAGAATTCACCCCTGATTGGGAGGCAGTGCACCGAACAGCGAACAGACATTCACACACACACATTTAGATGCAATTTTAGGAAAGCCAATCTGCCTACTTGCATTGCGAAGATGTGTAGCATCACTGCACCATTTTATTACCTCTTCCAATTCTTTTAACTGTTCATCAAGATGGAAAAGTTTACAAAACACACGAAATGAAACGAAAGTCAAATGAGACGAAAGTTAATTTACTTTCATCAGACATTGGGGATATATTTGTGGTATGACTCTAAGGGCAGTATTTAAGAGTAAGGGAACACAAATGTATTTTGCCTCCATGAGCAGTGAGACGGATAAATGTAGAGGAAAAAAAGATCAGAGTTAGAGGTATCTGAGGTTAACATGTGTCCAAATCTACAATTCTGTCCCATCTTCATGCCAAACTTGTGTAGGAAAACTTTTTCTAAAAAACAAATGGGAGCATCAGCTGCTTTAGGCATTAACAAAATTTAACTAAGGTTTTATGCAACAAAAAAAAAAAAACTTTTTGGAAACAACCAGTCAGGAAGAGTTCTAAAAACTCACAACATAAAAATGATATTTATACAATTGAGATGTTCTGGGATGTCTTGAGGCTCTTTGTTTTCTCCAAAGGGCCTAGAAGCCTTGATAGGATACAATATGTCATACATAGACTCTGGCCATCTCTGCTAATAAGCTATAGTTAGGTCATGGTTGGATCTTTCAATATTTGGGATTTTATTTATATAAATTTTTTTAAATATACATTTTGTTTATAGAAATTTTAGGTTAAGAAATAATGTCTGTGCTTTTGCACATTGTGTATTGAAAGAAAAGAAAGGATCCATCTATGTGCCATCCGTTACATCTGGAAACAGATACCCTGCTTGGAGGTATATCTATCGTTACCTGTGTGCTACATGTAACTAATCAGTAGAGATGGGGAAAAATTATAAAAAAAGATGTATTGCCGTTCTTTCCTGTGGTGATAAATATATTGACTCCATTTTTTTTATTAATAAATTAATGTTTTATTAATTTATATAAGATTGCATTTGAGGTGGTAATCTGCTGCCATTCCTTTATAATCCTACAGGTGGTGCACTCTAAGCTATTCACACAGCACTGCATCCTCAGCAAATATTTTTTAGAATTGTACCAAAATCTGGAAATAAATGTTATCAGGATTTTTTTTTTTTTAATCGCGATACTTACAGAACTGCAAAACGAATCTAATCAAATCAACACCTGGGTATCGTGACAATACTGAGTGATCCCTGCGAATTCCAATCCCTACTAATCAGCAATTAAGTATGCAAGCAAACCTATTCCCCATGTACTGTCAGCCTCCATTACCTTGAGTGCTAAACCATAATGTAAGCATAAAAAGTTAAATTGTACAGATGAAGAATTGTGTGTGAATTAAAAGAAATTAAATAGTAAACATTTGTCACAGACGCCACAGAACCCATCATGTTGAATAACAGACAGTGCAGAACGATGGCTATGTTTTCTGCACATTATGTCAGCTCACATTGCAATCTGTACAGCTACAACTGACATGCTACACACATCCACACTGCTCTGTGCATTGGGCCATGTTCTCCTAAAAGCGTACTCAGATATGGCATAAACATCTGTTCCTTTCACCTGAAAAAACCACAATGGGCAGCAAGCAAGCTACACTCTGGTCCCCAGAGGATTGTGGGAGCAGGACCCTGGCGTGTGGCTTGTTCCCATCAGAAGATCGTCTGGACAAAAAGGGCTGTCGGAGTGGCGCCTGACCTCAGGGGAGCATTCAGAGAAAGATGATAGAGCTAAAGCAGCCTGAGGCTGTGTGTTTTAGTGGCCAAGTCTTATTCACGTCATAGTGGGAGTGGACAAGACATCCTGAAGACAAAGACCCTCTTTTTGATGCATGTTAGTGTGTCCAGAACAACATAATGAACGTTCAGAATCGATTAGAACATGGGTATGTTCGAGTCATGCTGTGAATATTTATTGCCATTTTCTCTGTCCAGCAGACTAAGACTCGGTTGTTTAAATTATTGCCTTGGATGCCGCCTTATTTCCACCATAGAAATTCTT
This sequence comes from Clarias macrocephalus, assembly GCA_011419295.1. NCBI lineage: Eukaryota > Metazoa > Chordata > Actinopteri > Siluriformes > Clariidae > Clarias > Clarias macrocephalus. The sequence goes on from JAAGKR010004127.1 coordinate 4,819, forward strand.
CACATTTCGAAAGGAGATGGGAAAAGTAAATAAAGGGGGGCGATAACGTGATCAGGTTTTGACAGAGCATAAAATCCAAAGCCAGATAAACGGCTCAAGCTGTCAGACACTGAGGTCAAAGCTCAGAGCACACACCACAACACCACGAGGTCATTAAATCACCTGAATCTTCCTCAGTGTTTTCACTCTTTCACTCCCACACACTTTCTCCCTCCTCTCGTCTTTTTCGCTCAGTCTCAGTCTGCGTGAAGAATAAAAGCAGACAGCTTTTACACACTGTGCGCTCCTCCTTCTCCTCATGTGTTATTTATCCCAGAGTGATTGTCTTGGTGGTGTTTTAGGCCACTACATCTCTCCTCCTGGGCTACTGTCATATAAATATTTTAAACAGTAAAAAATGAATGGCATAAAGGCACTGCGAGTAGGGTTGTGTCTCCAGGGATGAAGGAGTGGCACTTAGAGAGTGGCAGCCATCCCGTTCTGCCGAGAGGAATTGTAAACTCTCACTTATCCAGAGTCTGCCGCCTAAGCTCCAGTGCTACCCGGCCTACTCTTTAAAGTTCCACTAGTGTATGATAGTCATTACAGCACTTGAAACCTGAATCATATAACCCATGTATGCTATAAGGAAAATATTAATTCAAGTCATATAGTGTGTCCAATATGAAATTAGCTGTAATAATATATTGATGAGTTTTTACACCATGTGAATGATTGCTTTTGTTTCGTTTCAGAAAACATCACTCAAGATGACATGAACAATTACATCAGCCAGTATTACAGTGAGCCAAGTAGTGGTAAGAAAAATACTTATATGAGCACATTGCATGTAGTTATAAGTGAACTTCCACACACATGAGAATATGAGTGGTCCTGCTGCCTGAATGGAAAGGACTTGTGTAGTGTGACTGGGAGGAAGCACTTCATACACATATGTGTTCACCAAACATTTGGTTCCTTTGCTGCTATAACAGCCTTCACTCCTCTGGGGAGAATTTCTCCACTAGATATTATGATGTGGCTGTGGGGATGTGTGTCCATTTAGCCATAAGAACATTGCTGAGCTACCCCAGTTCTTGCGCACACGCACGTGCCAGCCCATATCGTTATGACCCTCGCTTTGGACCCTTACTTCCAATGACAGTGCTGTAGGTTATCATGTACTGTGGCAAAAGTTTGAGAAACACCCACTATTGCACAGGGCTTTAGCCTGTACACTGTCAGATCTCATTGCTTCTAATGATATTTAGAAGAAAAAAAATTCTCAGGGACATTGAAGAATAAAAAAGATAAATTTTTTGTTTTTGTTGCAGATCTTGGGGTTCCAGAGCCAGGCGCACGCATCATAACTACTGCAGCCATAGACGTGCACCTGCCTACCAACCCATGCCAGCTGCCTCCATCTCTGGTGAGCGCTGATGGACCATGCAGCTCAGTGAGCGAGGCTCCCAGCAGCACAGTGTCACGCTCCAGCTGCAGCTTCTCTGCACGTCAGCACAGTGTCAGCAGCCATACCCTGGCCTCCAGCAGCGAATGCAGCTCTACCGTACGCGAGGCCTCCACCTCAGACTACAGCGGCCAGCACTGCTGCCCGCCCCCTTACTGCAGCCCACTGACACTGGGCACACAGGGAGGAGGGCACAACCCTAGCGCTGTGGTCCAGGAGCTTCTCTCATCCCTGTCGGAGGACTCGTGTCTGGCCCAGAAGGGCCGAGTGAACCCACTCAACCTAAAGCTCCCCAGTCCAGCCGGCTCAGCTAAAGCTAGTCCCGAGCTGGAGCACAGGGTCAATATTTATAATAAGAGAAACCAAGAGAGTCTGGCTGTGTTCCAGACCAAGCCGTTGATCCACCTGCAGGGAAATGAGCCATTGCTGGATGAGAAGTACAGACTCATGGAGCCTGCAGATGCTCAAATGACTCGCATGTCAGACACGTAGGGTATGGAGTGCAGGAGCATGGCCACCATCACCAGCTAAAGCAGCTTCCCTCTCTCTGTCTCTGTCTCTCTCTCAGCCAGCACTGTTCACTTTGAATCCCAGGCTTCTCGCTCTATAGAAGTACGCACTGAGTGATACAAAAAGGATTTTGCTTTCAGTTGCCTTCTCCAGAGGGGTTTTCCAACTTCATGGCGAGGAATTGTTGGCACATTGTTGGTTCTCTCTCTCTCTTTTCTGTCTCTCTAACTCAGCAAAACACTTAAACAGTGTGTGTCCCTCCTGCCAAAATTGCACAACCTTCCAGAGCCCAGGGAGAGGCACTTTGGGAGCCATCACTGGAACATTCATCAGGAATTTCCTACTTCAGTGTCCGTCCGTATTCGGTGACCGTCTGAAACCAGCACTGGGACAAAAACACACTTGAGCTTTCAGACAGCCACGTAGTGTAGAAATGAGGCGGGAATACTTGTGATTCTTTGTGTGTTCTTATTTCAGGGTTTGGTTGAGGTTTTGGGTCAACGAGGTAACTGTTTTTATTCGTTTTATTTATATGAATAATAACACAATGTACAGTACAGGCCTACTGATCCGACTGCTGCAGGGTTACATTTGATCTATGTTCAAATGTGTTGAGCTGTGTTACTCAGCCAAATTTCTTACCTTTGCCTTTCTTACTGATGCTAACGTTTGTATTAAAAATTCTATGACTGGAGCAAAGCACGCAACTCAAGTATTTTTAAAAACCTGCTTAGATTTGAGTTGATTGGGGGGAGGGGGGCTGGGGGGGTATATAATATTAGAAGGTTTTTATGAGGAATGATTAGTGAGAATGTTGTCATAACCCCCAATGTTAACCCAATCCTTATAGCATGAGCCTTTGAGAATAAAATTTCTGCTTTTTTAGGCTGACAAATCCTGTAAGGCATTTTATATAACTGATAATGAGAAAAGTTGCAAAGCAAATAAAAGTTGGTAAATTAACTGAATCTGTTGGTTTTCTGCATTTGTTTAACTGGAGTCATGTGGAGTGCCTAAATATTACAGCTGTTCTGGAAAATGTAATGAGGGAAAGGAAGAGCAGCCTGTGACTGATTGTTTTGCAAAACAGACTTCTGTTTATTTAAATGATTTATTCCAACATGTAAGTCCAGACCAGATAATTAAATGTGAAATTAGCTTACTTTGTCTAACTGCACTGAAATGCAGGAGCATGTCCATTAAGGAAAGCAATTTAAAACTGCTTTAAAAAACATGTATCACATTTTTCTTTCATGAAGCGGCCTTTAAATAAAAATCAAACTAAAAAAGGACTGTTGAGAGTTGATATTTATTACTTGACAAAAGATGGCTAGGGTGTGTCACAGTCACACACTGAGTCAAAGCCAATACATAATGCTATTGACAAATTAGATCTGACATCATTAATATTCTGACCACATTATGATGTTATTAGAAATAGTAACATGACACGTGGACTCCTGAAAACTTTATCCACATAAATAAGGGACTGATGTGTGTATTGTACAGGAAGAGTGAAATTTCCTAGCTCATTCATAAGGCAAGAGTCCAGCACAGTTACAGACGAGGGTTCTGAGTGTATTCCACTTAGAAGCTGAGTAATCAACTTCACTTCTTCAGAATCTCAATCATCTCAGGGACAGCCTGTAAAAAAAAATATATACATATATATATATTTTTTTAAATCTAGGATTGTCATCACAATTTGTAAATAATTCTGCAAATGATATTAAGTGTATATGTACTCAAATCAATTTGCGTTCCAGGACCTGTTACAAAATGGGAAAAGTCCAAGGGGTAAAAAAAACTTATGCAAAGCACTGTATTGAAAGGGAACAGGATTAATCCTTGTAAACAGCCAATTCTCTTAAAAAGGTTACCAACAAAATAGCATCCTATTAGTTTCTATTAGAAGTTATGTAAATCACTTGTAAAACAATATCACCTGCATACATCCCCTAGATCACTTTTCAGTGTAAGGAAGAGGAGAAAGCCCATCTATATTAATCAGTTATCTGAGGAGTAATCAGGAGTAAACTGATCAGTGGGCAATGCCCTCGGTCTATCATTACTGATCACTTCCACAGAACTTGGGCACACACACACACACACACACCTGAACACTGTCTATATAAAACATGCATGAAAGGGGAAGATAAATGCCGGTAGGTTTACAGGCGCTAAACACCCAGTGCTGGAGTGTGTGGCAACCCTCTGCCTCCTGCACTTGGTATGCCACCATAAAACCACAGAAGCCAATGGGCCATGTAAAGCACTGGCAAAGGGGCACTGAAATGAAAGGTGAAAGTCTACACCCAAAACACATGTAGCAACTATCAATTACTTTTCTGGTGTGAGCGAGAAGATGCAGGTTATGTCTACTTCCCCCTCACTATAATGCACAGGCCCTAGCCTAAGACCAGACTCCGATTAATGCAAGTCAATAATTCAGCAGAAGCCTATTTCCATTATCTGGAATAATGCATGCTGCAAAATTTATAAGGGAAAACATGGGTTTTCATTGCTCCAGTTTTTCTGCATTTCTGTGCTCTAATTGGAAGTGATCAGTTTAAACCTGGAACTACAAAATATGGTAGCCTGGAGACTAACTGCATGTGCAGTGAACCTAAAATGTGTGACTTTAAATCGAGTTGATAAAACGTCCAACATTCTTTTGATTTGAACCATATTGCCGTGACGTTGCTTTTCTTTGCAATTCACAGAGACGTTTACCTTGAATAAATCAGCAACCAAGCCGAAATCGGCAACCTGGAAGATCGGGGCCTCAGGGTCCTTGTTGATGGCAACAATAGTCTGTAAAACAACATAACAGGTTTTAGACAATACAGCTGGGTGTTTTTTTTTTTTTTTTTTTACTCATTTTCATCAAGAGCAAAATGAAAATGAATGTAGAAATGCAACTTTTTAAATACAAATGTATGTGAATAAGTCATAACATTAAGCGATCTGGGTAGTCAGAAGCCGCATCGGCAGCCTTGGGCTTTTCTGTGGTTTTGGACCAGACAGGCTGGCCTTTGATCCACACAGGTATGGGTGATCCTTGGATGCCCATGATCCGGTCACCAGTTTAATGGTGTATAGTTGGTGATGAATGTTATACAAATTTACCTGCCAGTGGTGTTATGGCTAATGCTAACAGTTAATGTTATGGCTGATCAGTGTAAAATAAATTACATGGACCACAAGCAAATTGCAAGATACTTGTTTCTCCAATTATGACTTTTTGTGCATATAAACTGTTACACGTTGCCAGTCCAAATGAGTAAGCAACACAACATAGGCGCATTTGTAAGGTCAGACACTGATGTTGGACGCGGAGACTGCGAGCCAGGACTTCTCTCTAATTCATCCCAAAGGTGTTCTATCGGGTTGAGGTCAGGACTCTGTGCTCATCCGCGTCTTTATGCTTTGTTTTCCTTCAAGTGAAAGGAACTGTTAATGCTTCAGCATACCAGGACATTTTGGACAATTTCATGCTCCCAACTTTGTGGGAACAGTTTGGGGATGGCCCCTTCCTGTTCCAACTTGACTGTGCGCCTGTGCACAAATTCCCATAAACGCACTCCTAAAACCCTTCCCAGAAGAGTTGAAGCTGTTATAGCTGCAAAGAATGGGCCATAAATGTTTTTTTTTCTAATCATATTTAGGGATCAATGAATAAGGTCAACATCAACAAAAGAATGTATTCCTATCATCACTTATGTTATGGCAGTTTATAGTCACTATTTGTTAATATGACAAACGGATGCAGCTCATCATGTTCCTGAGGAATAACAAAAATACAGAGAATTACCTGTGCAAAATAATTTAAAGTTTTTCAGAATTAATTATTTGAAAATAAAACATGGGAAATATGGTCTTCTAGATACTGAAGTACTGTCACAACGAGCTGCACTGACAAGACACAGATCAGGCAGAAAATGCATGTGAATAATACATGCAGGTAAAAAGCTCCTCCAGATCACATTTAGAATCGCTCTCCAGTTGGAAACGCTGTCAAGTTCAATATAAGGAAGACTTGGGACAGACACTCGTGTGTTCAGTGCCTACTATTGGACAACACACTAATCCGATCTTCACTAGCTAATTCTTTTACTGCTACCTCTAATGACACAGCTCTGTAATCATTTGCATATCATTGTGGTGGTGAATCATCCTACCTTGCTGTCCTTCATTCCAGCAAGATGCTGAATTGCTCCAGAAATTCCAACTGCAATGTACAGCTCCTGTGTACAGAACGACAGAGTTCAAAGTTACACCACAGTCATGGACTCTAATGTGCACCAACAATGATTTTAAGCTGAACATTCTCTTTACGAGTTACAAATTAAAATGCAATGGCATTGGCATTCATTATGAATATCAATACGTTACTCATTTATCTTCAGCCAAGCAGGTGTCACAATTCAAGACTCGTGTCAAAACACAGACTAACTATTTTCTATTTAACTGCTATTAACCGTAACATTTTCCCTAATTAATCAATAAAAAAAGAATTATGGTTATCTCTTCATCTCTATTCATTACCCTGACAGTAATTAATTGTTTAAGAACAGAATAACTCATTTAATAAGCTTTCAGGGCCGACTGAGCTCTTCCCTAATCTGTTCATGCCTCAGGCAGCAATATGGCAGGTACAAATGTGCGGCTCAAAAGCAGAATAATAAATATGACTGCTGCCTGCAACTAGCATTTATAGATACTGAGAACCTGCATGCCAAAACCCCAGTTCTACTACACTGTACAAAACAAACAAAGATGTTATAAATGTCATCCGTTACAATAAAACTTATAATTCATTCAAAAGTTGTTGTGGTTAAAAAGATGGTTAGTGCATACCTTTGGGCAACCACAGGCACATATCTGGCACATCGGTGAAGTACCTAGCCACCCAGCCTAAACATTTGTAGAGGCAGAACAGCCTTGCTAAGTAATCCCTCAAAAGCAGACGTAACGGGGTGTAGCATGAAGGAGACTCCACCAGTCCCTTCCCCTCTTTCACCACCCCTGACCCCTAGGGACAAGCTCTCAGCTTAATGCACTACCCTATGAATATTTCAGTGCTGTTTAATGTGACTGCCTTGCTTTTCCAGGAGCACAGCATCAATTTGTGAACACACAGACAGACTCAGTCCTAAAAGCCAGGCCACATCCAACTGTAACACAGCCAGGCCAATACAGTATTTTGCTCCAGACTCTCTTAAATCAGTCAATACTGAGATACAATTGTAGACAAGTCTGAAAGAAAGGTTTGGCTTTTAAACTGAAAACAAAAAAATTGTGTAACAGGAACTTGACACGAGTTTATAATAGCATAAAACCCATAAAAAATATGGGAAAATATTATATAATACATTAATATAGTAACCACTTGCATGTCTAGTACTAATACATTGCCTAGTCACCGCTGTGGGGAGCTGTGGGAGTTTTTGTTTTGTTTGTCTGCTTCCCCCAATAAACAAACTAACAAACAAAGTAAACAGTTTTGTTAGTGAAATGTTTCCAGAGTAGGTGAAGCCAAGTCTACATTCAACTGTAAAAGGCCATGCTGGAAAAATCCCCCCGCCCCTCCCTTACACTTTATACTTTAATACCACTCTGAATTAAGTGCAGACATGCGTGCAAGACTGTTTTTAATCTTGCACTCCTGCCTGATGTCTGAGGAGTTCCACATCCCCTAATTTTTGGTTTTATTTTACTTGAAAGTAGATTCGATTTTAAATAGAATTAGCTCACTGTATCAGGGTGAATTCCATAGTGAGCAGTTGTGTTGCGTTTAAACAAACAAAAAAAAAACTCTTTAGGGGATGTGTGTTACATGTCCCAATCCAATCTTACTCAGTTAGTTTAGTGTCAGACCAGCAGCATATACCAGCTCAAAGAGGGCTTGTTCTCAAAGTGTACTAAAGCTGAAGATGAACACTGATTTATGTAGCTTATACAAGGCTTTATAAAAAATTTTAAAAAGCCTAAAGGCAGGAATGTCCTGAACCACTTTAACCATATAAAAATCACTAGTAAACTAGATTTATTTTAATTCTTGGTCAACTAGTTAATAGAAATAGTTGAACAAGCCTAGTTTTGAGTATTAAAATCACATGAGCGTTTCTTCAGAACAATTACAAACATGCAAATGCTATGGAACATCCGACAAGCTTGTCAAAACATATGGTGAACTGGGTTTGAATCTGGGTTGCCTGATTTGAGCCGAGGGCAGACATTTACAGCAGTCTGCTCCACTAATGGCTCTGGTAAATCATTTAGGAGCCTGAATGTGCCATTAACTACATTACGGCAGCTCCATGCTGCACTAATGTGTGGATAATGACAGTTGGGAGGTCCCACTTGAACCAGATAATGGAAAATTAACCTTTTTAAAGAGCAACAAGAATCCGTCTTTATCCGAGTACAAAAAGACTGTTGGCTCAAAAGTTGGAGCAATCCATCAAATACTTCAGACAGCACTATGAATATAAAGAATGATGCCTTCTGATGGAGTTTGGGTAAATTATCTGTCATGTTTATAAACAGAATGTATGAGAACTAGGAGTCTTTTGGAAATCGGTAAAAAGCAAGTTCAAGTTTTCTGCAATTAATAGTGATACTTACAGGAGCTACAATCTTTCCTGTCTGTCCAACCTGCATGTCATTGGGGACATATCCAGCATCTACTGCAGCTCTGGAGGCACCAACTTGTGAAATAAAGGGTTTATAATATTCAGTTTATGCCCAGAAACACACATTAATATTTTGTGTGTGTATGTGGGTGGGGGTGGGGGGGGGTGAGCTTCAGTGCCAAACAATTATAATTTTCAGTGAAATCATGAGCAGTCAGGAAAACATTACTCTACTTACCAGCAGCATTCAACTTGTCAGCCAGGTCATAAAGCAGCTTGAAGTTTTCACCACTCTTTAGACCTCTGCCTGTTATGAGAGACAGAAGGCAGACAGCCATATACTATAACATAGTACTGACAAGATTATGACTCGTGTCAAATCAATACGTGCTTGTTTTTTTAACCTATTGATTGACCGCACTAAAAAATTATGAGTAATATTCAGCATCATGACACACACTTTAGTTTTCAATTGAATGGATTATGACCAAATGAAACACACTCGTCACATCAACTGCCTCCTATTAGAATACAGTTGTTCTTACGAGGAGTCTCTTACCTCCAGACACAACAACCTTGGCACTAGTTAGCTCGGGCCGGTCACTCTTGGTCAGATTCTGCTCCACCCACTCAGTTATGCCAACAGGAGATGCAGGAGACACTAAAACAGCAGTAAAAATAATTTCTTAACATAATACAATCAAATCATAATTATCAACCTTTCTTCAACAAACTAATAAAAATTTTACTTGTACTTTACTGTTTATGTTATACTGGATCAGGTGGATACTAGGCTAAGTACCTTGTTCTGATGTCGCACTACCTCCCTGTTTAGCAGCTTCGAAGGAGGTCCCTCTTACAGTGAAGACCTTGACTTTCTCATTACACTTGACGGTGCTAAGGGCATTTCCTAAGGCAAACACAATACAGAGATTGGACAGTTTTCCACTTTGTCATACAATTTGCACTGCACATGACGAATAAATGAGCAAGTTTTTTTTTTGTACGCTACTTCAAAGAATGCAAATGACAATTAGCTGCAAGGATAAGAAACTGGCAAGTCTAACAGACTATAAACACTTTTACTACAAATGGCTCATTTGTATTATTTGCAAGAAAGCAAACAGACAGGAATAAAGGCAGCACTTCAGTTCCTCTAGCTAATTATAAATTTTTCATCTGTTTAACATATTTGAACATTCCTAGGAAATAGCATTTATGGAAAATTTGTGCAAACTGTAGACCGTCCACATTTAATAAATGGCCATTTAAAAATTATTTACGGTACAAAGCAGAAGCCCTACATGAGAAATGTTTCAAGTAGATTGAAAAAATGAAGTACAAACATACTTGCCAAAAGATAAAGTGTTAAAGAGAGCATTTATTGCACATTCTTACGCAGGCTGATTTCATAAGAGACTTTTGGGACATAATTACTAAAACTCTGGTCAAAAGGGCACTGAGAAACAATTTTTTTTTTTAAATACTGATTTTCAGTGAAAATGTGATTTAATACACAGGAGTGAGTCACTGGTTATGTATTCCTCCAAAAGTAGTAAATCACATGAGCAAGCACAGAAATGTTCATGTGAGAAGGACAAGAAAAGCAGGATTTGAATAAGAAGACATTCAATACACATTATACATAGTAGTTAATTTAAATTAATAAAAATCATACAATTTCAAAAAGTTACCTGCATAAATTGTCCTCACAAAAGTGTCAGGGGATTTAACCTCAATGATGTCAGAGATTGGAGAAACATCCAGCTTGGCAGCCACTCTGGGAAGAAGATTCTGCATAAGATACAGAGTGCAATTTACGCTGGAGAAATATAACATTCACATTAAAAAAAAAAAATTTAATTAGTGCTGTCAATCTATTACAAATGTTAACGTAGTTAATCACAGTCATAGTCTGTCAGTAATCATGATTAATCACAATTTTAAAATACTCAGATTTACCGACATTATAAACGTGCAATGTTAAAATGAAGAAATGCATAGCAAACTGGTTATATACAGATTATGCAGTTTTATAATATCTCAATCATTAACATTTAACAAATGTCAAATTAAAATCTCTCGAATACATGCAGTGGCTGGGTAGTATGAGGTGTGGCAACCCACCAACGACGGGGCTTGAACCCGGATCCCAAGATGCGGAAATCAAGAGCCTAGACCCATAGCCAACTCAACCACCAATTCCACATCTTACAGCTAATATATTCTGGTAAAAAATTGTTCCCCTTGAAGGTAATTCGAGCACAAAAGTTTGGTTTTATCCCATCTTCCAATTGGAAGATTTTTATAATGAATCTTGCTGTTTAGCACACATGGTGATGTTTCCTTAGTCATCTTATTATCTGTGCTAAACATGTCGTCGTCATACACAGCGGGTAACCGCGCTGCAATTATGGGAAGCCATTAGACTAAAATTTTAAATAGTTAAAAGAAACTAATATACCTGGTAGATGCCCGAGTAAAGTAAAAAAATATATTTTTTTTTCACAATAAGTTCAACGCTGGCTGATTTTTTTTTAGCCTTCCTCCTAAGCTGCAATGATCTATATGTTTCACTTACTATTTACCAAGTACAGGCTGTTGCTCTTTACAGTGTTTGATTTAAAGCTTTCCGAATTGGTGATGTTAAAGTAGCTAGCATTAAGTGATATATTACAGAAACATTCAGAGACCTCATTTGAACTTTTTTGGCTTTGTCACAACAGACAGTACTGATCATAACCCTGAAAATACAATCAAAGAAATAAGCAGGTGGTGGTAACATTATGTCTATTAGAATACTTTTATCATCAAGGACTGGAAACATTTAAAAAATCGAATGGAACCAAATACAGAGCAATTTTAAAGAAATCCTGTTCTAGTCTGCATGATCCAATAGAACCTAATGATATAAAGCATACTGGAATGGTAGAACATTAACTATGTTTGATTGGTCCAAGCATATTCCAGACTTCAATTCATTAACAAAACTTGCTGTTTAAGCACTGTCCCCATCCACTCTGACACAGCTCAAATAATTCTGCCAAGAGGGATGAGCAAAAACATCCAGATGTGTCCAGATGTGCAAACAAACTTCCCAGAAGACTTGGAGCTGTAACTGCAGACAAAGGTAGCTTTATCAAGTATCAACTCATGCAGTGAACACCTGAAACCGAAAAAATGTGTTCCTTTTTTGGTTTAATTAACTTTATCAAAAATTATTTATTAGAACACGTGTAAATCAATGTGGCAAATGTGGGAAATAATGTGCAAAAAAAGTCCAGTGGGTAAATATTTTTAGCAAATATTTTGGCCCTCTATTTCGCTGGACTGACTTATCTATCAATCAATCCACCAGCAGGCAAAGTTTCTACTTCAAAAAAATAATAAAAAGACTGAATAGTGATTGTTGTATGTTACTGCAATAATGATCCATGTATTAAATGTATAGCCTGATCTACTGTATATCGGATCATTAGATTTATAAAGATTCCATATTTGTGGAACAAATAAGATTCCACATTTATGGTTCTATAATGGAGCAAAAAATACAGGGTTTGCAACGTGCAAAAACGGCCATGATCTTGAACCTCAGACAGAACACAAACATCCTGTCTGAGAGAAGAGGAAAAAGGTCTGGATGTGAAAAATATCAAATAGTGGTACCTCAAGTGTTTCATATAGTGACATAATGAAACCAAATCCACCACTTAAAAAATCCATCATATGAAATACATCTAGCCAGTGAGGAATTTGAGACTAATATATCTATTTGGTCTGGGGTTACGCTACACAAGATACTGTTAAATGTATTACAATTGAATTTAAATACCATTAGATCTGCCGGCTGACAGTTTGGCTGCAGAATGACAAATCGCTGTGTGTATAATGGTGGGCTGGGCTTCACTTCACTTCACTTACTTCAGACTTCTCAAACAATTCAGAAAGAATAAAGTCCAGCACAACGTTAACTATGGGGTGTCAGAGAAGAATCATATCCCATTTATACTCCATAAAAAAACCCATTGAGAATAACTACAACATGTCAGACCAAATGATACACACTGAATATTAGAACCTACTTGACTAAAGCACATAAAAAGACTGAAAACCAAAAAAAACATAGTAGCAGAGGTTAGCGTTATTTAATAGCAAGTATAAAACATGGCGACTGTACAGTAGAGAAACCGATCACTCTGAATAAAAAATTTTAATATTTGTTCTGCACAGTACATCCTGACACTGGTGAGTGTAACCCATTCATAATCCAAAATCCATTCAAGTCAACACCTTAAAATTTGCAACATCTGACTCCTAAACTGTGAACAAAATGCTCAACATTTAGTGTTTAAAATAAAATATAAAAAATCTAAATAAAGTGGTTTTCCTGTGACTTGACAAATTGCAGAAAGGCTAGTGATGGCAGCAGTTGTTGCTTTTAGCTGCTTTGTTGTATCCAATAGCAGGAACTATTATTTTATATGGATGTATCGAAAACTGTAAATAAAAAGAAAGCATTTGAGGGAGTTTTCTTTTGTATAACACTTTGAAACATCTCATTTGCTTACAGGTTTAAAAAGCACATCCTACAATGTTTCATACGATACTTCAGCTTATACTGGACATTCATGTTTCAATAAAAGATTCCATTTATGAAAAAAAGCTAATTATGCTCCTGTGAATGTCACTGAACTCTGGCATTTGTAGTGCTTATTAAAACCTAATAAGCATAAATTACCTTTCCAAAAGCAGATGCTCCAGCACAGATGTGTGTAAAATTAAATTGTTGCTGGGTTGCCAGAATGAGAGGTGTCAGCTCCTCTATGGAGGAAAAAAAGAGTGAGGAAACAAACCACATTTTATTTTGAATCCTCAAATGACCCGATAATTATTAAACACACATTATAGTAGAATTTTTTCATTTGTTAAGAAGAAAAAAAAAAAAAAAAAGAAAACAGTAGTGCTTCATTCTACTGACATTCTACACTGGGTTACTAGAAACAAATGTCCAAAAAAGCCAGTACAGTGTTAAGCATGTCTTGAAAATAATGCATGAACCGCTGGTGATTTATACTCCGCTATGTATTAAATTGTCAATTCATTCATCTCCTATACTGGTTATATCCTGTACAGGGTTGCGGGACGCCTGGACACTACTATTTAAAACTTGTTTGTGTCAATAGAAAGTCAAGTAAAGCAAGTTTACATATTTTTGTGGGTTTTTTTTTTTTTTTTGCATTTTGCATTTTGTGCAAGATTTAGTGAAGACATACAGTAGTAAGTAGTATGGTTCCCAAGAATGTTAGCAAGCATGATAGCAAGAAGAAAAGGTATTATTGGTAATGTTTTTGGTGGCTGAAATTAATTCTCTATTAACATTATTACCAATGGGAAAATGTGTTTCTCAACAAGAATTTTCGCCTCAAGAACTCACTCTGGAACAGATTAAATTCGTATGCCGAGGTACCACTGCACTCGTTTCTTAAATTAGCTTGAACAATAATTATTGGATTATAGTTGCATCACAGTGGTGTAGCTGCCTCATAGATCATGCGTTTCCATGGAAAAAAAATTGTCAATGCAGATTGGCTGCAGGAAATTAGTCGTAGGTGTAAATAAGGGTATGAATGAGTGTATACAGTGCCCTGTGTTGGACTGGTCTCCCAGTGTTTTTGGGATAGAAGCCCAATCCCAACCAGTACAAAATAGTTAGCGAAGATGAGGTGACTGAATTACTCAGCCATCTGGAGCAACACAATTGCTAGAACTACATGCGAGTATGTACCACTTCTGCCTGTGTGGAACTCCTCTGCATTTATCAGTTAACAGTTTAATGACGCAGTCAATTATGGCAGAAGTTAACTGAAACTTGCACCTCCAAACCGCATCTTGACTGACAGGCAAGAAGATTTCACAACACAGTTCTAATGCAAATAAAATGACTTTTCCTTGATCCTGTCTTATAGTACTTTACCTGGTAACAATCCTTTGTAGACATCATGCTGTGCAACCAGAACCTTTTTCACACCCTCAACTTGTGAAAGCTGCTCTGCTACCTGCTCATAAACACATTTAAACACATTAGAAAACAGACATTTAACCAGCAATAATCAATCTGCGACCGAAGAAGTGTCCATAATACCTTAGCACAGTTTGTTCCAGCCACGAGACAGGACACCTCACTACCAAGTTTGCTGGCTGCTGTGATGGCATTGAGGGTGATGGGTGTCAGGGTCTCATTGTTGTGCTCCGCAACAACCAGGGTACTCTGAAACCTCTGGATCACACCTGACTGTGGGGAGGGAAAAAAAAACATTATTGCAGTTTTTCACTAAAACTGTTTAACAATTCTGCTGGTAATTTGTTGATTGGTGTTGTATTTTGATTGTTCCTATTGAACCTATTCTAGCTTAATTACAATGCTGTTGAACAGGAGAAAAATGTTAAAAACTCTCGAACATAATCAATAAGTCACAAAATGACAGTGCAAGCTTGTTGACTTGTGTGCCATTTTTCAGCTGTGTTCGCCATCCTTAAAACTGACGTCGTTCAGACGGAAAACCATGTACTAAAGTACACAGACCTCCGTACTTACATAAGAGACTCAGCTAAGCTAGTTATCTTTGAGATGACCGGCATGGTGAGGCTGACGGAGGATGACTTTAAACTCAAAATCTGGCACTTTAGAAGCTGATCTGTTCAAGCAAAGTGTACAACTTTGGAGGCGAGAGAACCGGACAGTTGGAAGGACTAAAACACCGCTGTAGGGCTGCACGATTAATCACAAAAATTATAAATCTTGATTCATGTATACACACAATCTCATTTCTTAATGAGAGCAATTCACTTGCATGTACTTCTCTGTATTCAAGCATTCGCTTATTTACTTGACAATCCTAGACTTCTATTTCAGTCACACTCATTAGTCACACTAACACAGCATAAAACTCTATTAATTCACCAATCAGGACAGAAATTAGTGAATGGTTCAGTCATCTTTCTTCTCATCTTGCTTCCTCCTTTATGGCGCTCCAAGATTAGCACACTCTCAATATCGGAACATTCATTTGCTCAGTTCTAACCAATCAGAGGCTAAAGTATGTACAGTACCAGCTAATCAGAAACTGGAGGAGGGGTACATTCTGACGACTTGTTTCTGACTGGCACCTTTTGATGCAATGTGCTCCTGTGTTTTAATTTTTATCAGAATAGGGTACATGTCTCACACAAATGTACACTAAAAACTAAAATAATACTACTGTCTGAACAGAAACAGGCATGTACAAGTCTAATTGTGATATAGCTTAATAACTGTATTAGTTAATGAAACCTGATATGTTCATTCAAAGCACGAATTATAGATATTTATACTATGTTACAGTTTAGCAATAAAACGTATGACAATAAATTCTATATGGTAAACTATGCAATTAAATTCAAACTACCTAACAAACTCTGTGTTCTTTACCTTGTGTTAATAAAAATAATAAATCATATAAATGAACACATGCGATGATAAAGTACTGTAGTTGGCCAAGTGTCCAAAACAAACAGGTGCTATTTATTACTCACTCATTCACTCGTTCTCTATACCACTTAACCTGTACATGGTCGCTACAGGCCTGGAGCCTATCCCAAGGGGACTCGAGGCACGAGACAAGGTACACCCTGGACAAGATACCAATCCATCACAGGGCACATACTCACACTCTATGGGGAATTTGGAAACTCCATGGAAAAACACCTAACCCTAGGTACGAGGCCACAGTGATAACTAATAAATAGCGGCATAGTGGTTATCATTAGTTCTTTTTGTTAAGATTCTGTTCATGTTCAACAGTTTTTAAGTCATTTATTTTAAGAGTTCTAAAATAAGGAAACACTTTTTTGTTGAAAAGTATTTTTGTTAAAAAGTTGAAAGTCCTGTGTAGCTTTTTTTTATTTATTTTTTTATTACTTGATTGCAATGAATATTCTGGTTGAAAAAAAATTTAATTGTGTGAGAGACCCATGATCTCAATTCAAATGGAGAACTGAGAGACAGATAGACAGATCTTGGATCTATCATGAAGAAACCTGTGATTCAAATTTCAGCGAGAACTGTGCAGCCCTTCATTGCTGCATCTGTGTCTTTAGATAGGGAAGAGTTACTGATAACACTGTCAGCAGCTAGACAAACTGCATTATGGTTAGAACTAACATTTTAATAAAATAACCCTTTTTATATTATCCTTTTAAAATATTCAACTACTTGCACAGATATACAAGATTGCATATAAATGGTTTTGGACACATGTTAAGAATGCAGTGGAGTTTGAGAAGAAAGTGAAGATCCGTTAGTGTCTATCAGCACGGCTATAAATGGCAGAGAGTGACGGCAGATATCAGATAGCTGTTCTGGATGTTACTGGTTCAGTCTAAATCAGAACAGATTGAGGTGATAGATGCTGATCAATACTCTGATGAATAATCACTACAAACGCGAAAGTGACGTTATCCTGACAGAGTTCAGCCACGTTTAAAAAACAAGTCAGTGTTGGGTCTTATAATAAAAGTGATATTTCATAAAGTAAATAAATAACCTTGATATGCGACAAAGAGCTACCTAGATGACTGACAAGACAGGTCGTATTTTTCTAAACATGTCTCATGTATTTAGTGATTAATATTGATATTTGATGTTTATGTTTTAGCGTCTGAATTCATCCAGGTGAAGGAAATGTCGCGCGCAGTGTCACTCAGGTTAAATAACTAGGTGAAAGGTTAATGCTAGTCAACTGGTCAGCGACAGCATGTTAACACTGCAGCCTCGTCACTCCTTCTGTTAGGTAACAAAACGACACAACTTTATCAGTATCATTTGGAACAAATGGAATAAATATGTATTTTTTATTTGATAATCGTGCCCCTGTTGTGCAAGGTTATACGCTGTTAGCTAGCTAGAGCTGTTAGCGAGGAATGCTAACACTCATTCAAAGTACCTTCACAACCGTAAACTTTACGGCTAAACAACAAACTGACAACGTCTTACGCATACAGAGTTCCTGAACCGTAAGCAGCACACAACACTGCTGTATACGTAGATCTTACCAATGTCCTGAGGTTTGTCTTGGTGATAGCTTTGAGCATGATGGCAGGAGAAGCAGTAAAACTCTCTCTCTCACACACACAGCTACCAAGGATTTCCCGCAACATCTCGCGAGACTACATGTCACGTGATATAAAACCGCTTCCTTTTGAGAGACACTCCTAAAATCTGGCTTATTGACTGTTTATTTATTATAACAAACATTTTTGTATATACGGAGTTAGACTAAGACAAAGAAATAAATGTAGCTGTGTTGTAAAAATATTGGATGTACAGTTTTTATTTTACTCGTTTCTACTGCAGCGAAATTTATGAGAATAATAAATTGTGCATCTTTTGGCCATCCTAGTCATACTATACTACCTTCAGTTTTTCTTTTCGTATTTGATCATAATTTTCAAATATTAGACGTGTTAGGTCTACTTTAACATAGAACGTTGTTGTTGCTTCATTTTAATATATTATATATTTGTTTTTATTTATTTGTTTATTTATTTATTTATGTCAATTTAACGTCTGTGCCCCTTACTTATCTTTCATAGATCAAGACAAATTAAAACCGCCATAACGTCTGAGAACTCGTTAAACCTATATTTGTGGACATCCTTGTGTTTGTTGTTTTATTTTATTACTGATGTTGTTACGGCGAAAAAGAAGTCACAGCTGGTCTTTTTCGCCATGTGTCTCTGCTGTTGCCTAATACCTTACTCTCCCTCGTTACAGCTCGGGAAAAAAAATATATAGGCACAAGGCACTCATGAGCGACCTGCAGTTTACATTGAGTTAATTGGATTTATTTGAAAGTACTGCTTAGGGTCAATGTTGAAGGTCAGGGTCAAAGGAGCAGGCTGTGTAAAACGTGCAGGCGATTTGCCATGTGCATGCGTGGTAATCTGTGAACATCTTAAACAAATATTCAGTATAAATAACTTTAAATCTTTAAACCCTATTCACTGACTGTTCATAAATGACCACTCCTTTGTTATATAAATGTATTACTTATCATCAATTACTATTATCAATTAATATTACTTATCAATTAATTACTAGTTAGTTACAGCGCAGTTGGTTAAAATTAAACTAATAATAAATTTAAAAATGTTTTTAAAAGTAAATTTTGAGTGATTAGGGCCACTCAAAATGTACTTTAAAAAAACAGTACAACAATTATTCGAAAATCTTTAACATTTCAACAGTAGTAGTGGTTCGTTATTTTTATTTTCTATAAATGTTGCTTGTGGCTTAAATAAGCGAGATAGAAAAACTGCTATATGAGGTTGTAAACGGAGACGTGGAAAAAAGCTGAAGTTGACCGGTCACTTCTTTAAGTTAATAAATGTGACCACGTTAATGTCTTGTTTCACCTGAACAGATATTATATGGTTGATTTCTGTTTAAATTATGGTCAGAAGTATTTGTCATTGCTTGCGAGTGATTATAAGGAGAATAGAGGGAACTGTCCACAAGCATATAGTGATGAAGATGTGCTTCTGCATTATGTAATAGCTTTGTGACACCAGTAGGAGGCTCTCCACTATAAAGTAAACAGCCTCTTGACGAGCCACAATAGTGCAGAAAGCAAACACTGCTGCCGCTTTCCTACAGCATTTCAGATTCTGAAGAAAACGCCCAACACGAGTTAAAGCTTCACTTCTGTTACGCAGGTCGGAAATGAAAACAATACTGCGTAACTGCGTTTTGTAAAGATCACTTTATATGTTTCGCTACTAAATGATCACTAAAACAGAGTTGATTGATAAGTCTGTCTATAAGATATAATTGTTTGATTGGACAATATTGATTTTCGATAAATTTGACCAAAATCTATAAGATCAATTCTTTAAATCTAATAATTCAAAATAACTGTAGATTGAACGTTTTTGTCGTTAGGCTTGTGCTTTAAAATGCTTATTTTACATTTATGGCCTATCCAATTAAGTAAACATTTATTTGTTTACTTATCTATCTATCTATCTATCTATCTATCTATCTATCTATCTATCTATCTATCTATATTTCTTTATTATTATTATTGTTGTTGTTGTTGTTTTTGTTGTTAACAATAATAATAATTATAACAACAATAATAATATTATTATAATTAATATTAGTAGTAGTAGTAGTAGTAGTAGTAGTAGTAGTAGGAATAATAATAAAAATAATAATGTCCTATCAAACCTGGTTTCATTAAATAATTTTTTAATAATGGGAGGCATCCCAGTTATTACTTGGAGATGTAGTAAATAATAAGCTATGTTTTATTAAGTGTGTAGAAAATAAGGTGTGTATTTTTAAAGGGGATTTCCCCACACTAATAAATAACTGTTATGAGCTAGGTTTACAAACTGTATTAGTCAGTTATGTTCGCAACATTTTTTATCAGATCTTCTTGTGAAATGTGCGCGCGCTCGCATACGCACACGCACACATACACACACATAGCGAGAGAGAGAGAGAGAGAGAGAGAGAGAGACTGAGAGCAAGCGCGCGCACTTTTGGACCACCTCCCCCAAACACTCCTCTCGGAACGCGGTCCGATTTGCGTGTGACGTCATGGCACGCGTGGGCCGCCGCAGCTCGCGGATCGGCTACAAGTTCTCGGTGTGCTCGGGCCGCTGCCCACTCCCACTGTGTCCCCTCATCTATAGCAGTGCGCGCTGATCATCCTTTATGCTGGATATTCTACTCCACTCTTCTTTCTTGGGTGATATGGGGGATCATTCCAAAAGTAAGTGCCATGTTTGTTATGCAGAGCGCTTCTAGAGGTGATAGTCGATTTCTGCGCATAGTTTGACTCGATGTTGGGAAATAAGGTTCATTAAGGGCATGTTCTTTTAATGCTAAAGCTGCACCAGTACTGTTCGATGTTATGTGTAGTTCTGAAAACGAAACATTATGTTTCCTCTCCGGGCCTTTCGGAGTGATCTTTTTTTTTCTTTCTTTCGGTCTCGAAGGCGTGAGACAGCATCATCAACTAATGTAATGAAATGGAAACCATGATTCCACAAATAAATGGGGGAAAATATGTTGTTCGGGTGGCATGCATGGACTTGTGAACGAAAACGGCTTTGCATTGCAAAATGCATGAAGGCAGACACATTATTTAAGCGTTGAGTTTGAGGATGTGTAGAGCTGGAGTTGAGTGCAGGTTATGGCTTTAATTCGCGCGTTTGCACACAGAGAAGACCGGGATCGCCATGTGTGTGGGCTGCGGAAGTCAGATCCATGACCAGTATATCCTGCGGGTCTCCCCGGACCTGGAGTGGCACGCGGCGTGTCTGAAGTGCGCAGAGTGCAGTCAGTACCTGGACGAGACGTGCACTTGCTTCGTCAGAGACGGCAAGACCTACTGCAAAAGAGACTACGTAAGGTAGACGTCCCTCTGCTTTCCACAATTTGCAGCTGAGGAATTTAGGAATAAACTGATAAAATGGAAAGCTAAAATTTGCAAACACATGCAGGCAAAATATGCAAAGTTGTACAATTCAATGTTTCTTGTGGTTTGTTGTGACTCTTTGCGTCGCAAGCGTTTGTAGGATTTTTAAAACTGTACGAAGTTTGCAGTGAAAGTCTTTTTTTTTTATTTTTTTTTTACTAAAACTCCAAAATAAATGAACAGCCTTTTAAAAATTATTATGGATAATAAATGTAAGTGTTTTTTTTAAACATTATATAATGTGTAATATTGTAATAACTACAAATATTGTACAAATAATAATAATAATAATAATAATAATAATAATAATAATAATAATAATAAATCGTTATTATAATTATTATTATTATCCAGCAATATAAATTCAAAGTTGTTCACTTGGGAATTTGAGACCTTATTTAGCTGATTATTTATTTTGTCCTTTTCAGGTTATTTGGTATTAAATGTGCGAAATGTAACGTGGGCTTCTGCAGCAGTGACCTGGTAATGCGTGCTCGGGAGAACGTTTACCACATGGAGTGTTTCAGGTGCTCTGTGTGCAGCCGACACCTTCTACCGGGAGACGAGTTCTCTCTGCGGGAAGAGGAGCTGCTGTGCCGGGCTGATCACGGGCTACTGCTGGAGCGCGCTGCGTCGGGGAGTCCACCAATCAGCCCGGGAAACACACACTCTACCAGAGCCCTGCACATGGCCGGTAAGTACATTCACTCACACTCTTCAGATATTTAAACTATTAAAACATAATAATAATAATAATAATAATAATAATAATAATAATAATAGGGTTGTAAAATAATAGATAGATAGATCTAATGTATTTTTGAATGTAATAAAAATATTCTAATATAAAATAATTAGTAAACCTATATATATATATATATAGTTCAGGTCAGAATGAAATACAAACAAAAATACAAAAAACAAAAAGGATTTAATCAGTACTGAAATGATTGCGAGATATGAATTAAAGGGATTCTGTTCTCCTAACATATTTCTTTAAAATGCATTAAAATCTAGAAAATTAAAAAAAAAAAAAAGATTGGTCAGTATCAATATGCAAACTATACGAGACTATGCAGAGGAAAGGAAAAAACTGTTGGCATGCAGTTCTGCCATTTTTTTTGTAGACTAAACAAATTTTCACGTAGCTGCAAGGATTACACAAAAGATTAGTTAGTAAATATACAAATTGTGATTTCTGGTTATTGAGGTGATTTGTGCATTTGAAAGCGGAATCGTGAACCTGTTTTTAATGTGGCGCTTGTATTTTGTTTATTTTTCGGTTGGGGTGGTATGTCATGGTTACTCAAAGATAATTTATATAATCATCTTTAATTTCTCACATGAGTTGTTGAACTGAGCTTTGCTACCTCTCTGCAAAAAAATGTTGATGGTCTACTATTTTTATACCTGACCCAAAGCATGCTTTTGATTCGTATTTGATTTGAGTATTGCCTTGATTAACGTGTTTGCATATTTTGGCGCACAGCTATGCGCAGCGTCCTGGCTATGTTATTACGTGGATAATGACATTTCCTAAAGTCGAGACTGTATTGCGGTTTGTTTGTTGGCAGAGCCGGTACCTGTGCGCCAGCCCCCACACCGCAACCACGTCCACAAGCAGTCGGAGAAGACGACCCGTGTGCGCACTGTGCTCAACGAGAAGCAGCTGCACACACTGCGCACATGTTACAACGCCAACCCGCGGCCCGACGCGCTCATGAAGGAGCAGCTGGTCGAGATGACGGGCCTCAGCCCGCGAGTTATCCGCGTCTGGTTCCAGAACAAACGCTGCAAGGACAAGAAGAGGTCCATGCTTATGAAGCAGCTCCAGCAGCAGCAGCACAGCGACAAAACCGTAAGAGCCTGATTTACTCTCGTCTTCTTGCTCCTCGTGTTCCTCAAAACAAAATGCTTTGCGCACGAGAAAACTTCATGTAGTGATAATACAGATTCTAATTTCTATGTATTTGTGCAGCACAATTATTTCAAAAAGCAAAAAAAAAAATATATATATATATATATATAATTTTATTGCAACATAAAGTTATATAAATTTGTTAACCATTCACAGAATCTCCAAGGCCTAACAGGGACACCTCTAGTGGCAGGTAGTCCTATCCGGCATGATAACACGGTGCAGGGGAATCCTGTAGAAGTGCAGACGTACCAGCCTCCATGGAAAGCGCTGAGCGAGTTTGCGCTACAGAGTGACCTGGAGCAGCCTGCCTTCCAGCAGCTGGTACGAGGAATTACTTTTACTTCAAGCTCATTTTGCTATCTACACTTCAGGAAAAAAGAAAAACTGTAAATACTTACAGCTCAGTGAAAAAAAACGTGTACTCCATGGTTTAAAAATAAAGGTAAATGTAGCCCTAATTTTTTAGCAAATCTTACTCAAATAAATATAATTTATAAATGAAAGAGGTAAACAAAGAAAAAAAGAAAAAGCTAATTCTGAAACTAAAAAACCAATCCAAAAATATAAGGGCAAATAGTAAACAGGGGAAAAAAATAGTTTTGGGCAAAGCATCAAAAGCAAGACGTCAAATTGTTGTCATGAACCCTCTTGGTCTCCGGACCTGGCAATGTATGGTATATAGCATCTGGCAAAGTTCTAACAGATTTATCCAAAAAAAAAAGAATGGGCTAATCTAGCAATCTGGCAGAGTTAGAACAGATGTGTCAAAAAGAAGAAGGGGTTGAATATTACCAACAGAGAGGATCCAAAAACTGCTCAGAGGATATGAAAGAGGTTGGAGGCAGTTCTAAAGGAAAAAGGCTGGACATGTTTTTGGAGATTATTTATATAACAGACAAAAAGGGAAAAGCACACTTTATACTGTTCTTTTCACTGGTAATATCTTACACAATTTTGCAGCTTTCATTAGATTGACTTGATAATAAAAAAACATCAATAAAAACTCACAAATATCTTGATATAAAATTGTATAACATTGCAGTGTTATTTACTAGTTTTCTCTTTTGTGTAGGCAAACTATGGCACTCAACTGTATCATTTTACTAAATTAACTGAGAAATTAATGGAGAAAAATAGGTCTAAACAATAACATGTTTATTTATCTGATTTTATTGCACTGCATTTTGGGCTCATTTGCATATTTCTGCATATTTTGATGAATCTGGCATATTTTGATGAATCATTATGCATATCCATAAATAACGGGACCAGAAGAGGATGTTTAGAAGAAGAATCGTTACATTCTTTTAAAAAGGCGTTTTGATGCATAAATCTTTAATCAATTTTTGTTCGGTTTTACTAAATGAAAAATCATTTCATACGATTAAATTAATAATGACGCGTTATTTTCGTCATTTGAGATGTTCTTTAAATGATTTTTCAGTTCGATGTGGCACCAAAAGGCTGTGAATGGGTCTACTGAGAACATAGACATACAGTTTTTATATAGAAGGTTAGCATATCATTTTCCTTGATTTAAAAATATGTAAAATGCTAGATACAAATATATTTTATTGCAAATTATAAATACTAGAAATATGAACGGGTATGCACAATTTCACAGCGTTCATATTTATCTATCATAGTTTTTTTTTTTTTATCATTTTACAGATCAGTACTTGATGCTCATCCTGTACATTTCCTTGAGCTTATTTGTAATTAATTAGATGATCATTAGTCATTAGACTTCTCTCTGTGCTCATTTTTAACTTTTGCATGTGTCATTTGTTAATTTTTAAATATGTTTGTGTATGGCAGACAATAAATTCTAAATGATCGTTTTCTCCACTCTGTCAAGGTGTCTTTCTCTGAGTCGGGCTCTCTTGGCACCTCTTCGGGCAGTGATGTGACTTCCCTGTCATCGCAGTTACCCGACACCCCCAACAGCATGGTGTCCAGTCCTGTGGAGACGTGATGGAGTCCAGTGAACTCTGTCCACCCAGCATGTTGAACCCCACCCTGATCTGCATGAACACAGAGCACCTCACCACCTCCACCTGAGGAACACAACGGAAACACGGAAAACAACATACAGGAACACAGTGGATTAAACTTGGAACGCACAAGCCTGCCAAAAAAATCCAAAACGACACAAAACAAACAAACACGGAGCCAAGCCACTGGGACTCTCCGCACGCGTTTACTTTAGGCCTGCAGGCGGGAATCCACACGGATCCACCCGACACCTTCCCGAGGAATATGAACAAGTTGACCCACTGTCAACAACATAACAAATGACTGTAATGTCGTTACCAGTATTCATGATGTAATTTTATCCAAAAAAAAAAAACCCTGATGACATTTCCCTAATTCAGTGAGACAACAGAGCCACGTTTGTCTTAATGCGCATGATCTCCGAAGACAATGTATAAAGTGACATGTAAACCATTTTATCTTTACGGATGGAGGACAAATTATTTGAACTTCTCGAGAGAAAAAAAAGTAAGTTATTGTTATTTATTGTCAGGACAAGAGTCCGAGCGAGAATTAAGAAATTACCTTAATAAACTATGCTAAGTGTTGTTTATGTCTGAGAACAAACGTTGCATGCGATTATATCTACATCTTTTTTTAAAAGACCGATCAAAAATATCTATTGGGGATTTTATTAGTGGATGACAGCATATCGATCTACAACACAGACTTCAACGCCACACCAAAAGACGGTGAATTAAATATCAGTGAAGGCATTGAACCTAAGTGTTCTGCTATCTGATTTCCACACGGAAAAGGAATCATGAATTATATGGCTTTTCCTAAAAAATTAGACTCTACACACACAAAAAAGTTAACAAAAAAAGAGGTTCTGATTTGGGTTATATTTGTGAAATTTTAAGAAAGATTTCATAGAATTTCTCCCCTATTAATACAATATCACTTTTAATATTTTATTCAGAAAGATGTCCCGTTAAAGATTTGTCCTAAATATTAATCACTATCTATTTATGTACCGTGGATCATTTTGAAATGTGTACTACAAGAGATGTACCTACCTTTGAGGAAATGTACCGTTAATAGCCATTGTTCTGAGCTAATAAGGGGCTAATACGGGGCTGATAAATGGTGTGAGAAGGTGTCTTTGTCCTTAATCAATACAGATACCCTGAGAAGCAGCCCATGCAAAATGTCAATAGTCTGGCTGGGAATAACGAGCTAATCTTTATTCCTAGTTTAATTCATTGCTACTGGGCACGATCAGAAAAGGGCTACTAAACTGTACCTGTCCTTGTCTCTGAGGGGCTACATCTTCTGTAGATGTGAAATTTAAAACGTACCGTCCCGGGTGACCATCTACCTGGGAGCACAATGGCGATTAAGAATGGTACAGTTTAATATTTTTTTTTTCTCTGTGTGTGAGAGAGAGAGAAAGGGAGAGAGATGTGTTTGCTTGTCAGTGATTCTTGGCCCCTGGTTTCGGTTTGGCTCTTCTCACCCTGTGCTAGATGACCCACATCTTGGCACTGAGCCAAGACGCTGTAAAGCGCTCCATAGTGTTCGGAACTGTCAGATGTAAGCCTTCATAGATCTCGGCGTTATCAGCGCGCGGATCGGGTGTAGGAGCGGATATGGAGAGTGTCGCTTGGCCTCGGACCCGTGAGCACTGAGCTCTGAGCTCGTAAAGGCGCGAGTCTAGACAGAGGGGAGATGGGCGGCGTCTTATCTGCGCTCGGCATCACCTGCACACACACACACACACACACACACACACAGCTACAGCAACACCATGCCGCACAGCAACTACCTTCACACACCCTGCGGCCGCATTTTCATTCCCATCTGTCCCATCAGGTCAACTCTAAGATCAGGTCAACGCAAAGTCTATTAAATCACTCAGTTTTATTTTCTCATCATTTAAACTGTTATGTTTAATTATTTATTTTTTTTAAAGAGGAGGGGGTGGATAATTAGCCTACTGTTCACAGTTGTGTTTATCCTACTGTTTAAGATAGATAGATAGATAGATAGATGTGTATTATTATTACACATATATTATTATAAATATATTGTGTTAAATCATTCATTATTATTATTATTATTATTATTAATTACTTTATTTATTTATTAGAATTATTTCGGCAAGAATCTATCTGTCTATTATAGATAGATAGATAGATAGATAGATAGATAGATAGATAGATTCATACAAAATAAGACCGTAAACAATGGCTAATTAAAATTCTTCTACTACTACTAATAATAATAATAATAACAATAATAAAAATATCCGTTATATATTTTTGTTTAAAATGAAAATCGAATTCTTAACCCTGAAACTAAAAAGTGCATACTATAATTTCAGTCATAATAATTTTTAACTTTAATTGTAAAATTTCAGGAGACAAAATAACAGACGACATTCTTTTCCTAACTGAATTCTACACAACTAAATTAATGATCCTTTTAAATCGAAGGGCATTTCAACAAACTACGCCTGTTTAAAATGACAAATAACAAAGAAATCGCTAGTATTCTAAACGGGCAAATCACTGCTATTTTACTATATCACAAAATAGTAATAGTAAGTAATATAATATTTCAATAATATTTGGATTTCGAAAAACTCGTTAATTATTTTTTTTTAACTTTTCAAATTATTAGTGGCGATCTTCAGGTTAAATAAATGTTGCCAAACTGGACAAAGTCTCCAGAATAAGAACAATCGAAATATCCCTATTTAAATACGCAAAGCGTCAACATCTGGACAGTATTAAAGCAAAAAACATTTCTGTTCAGGTCAAATCACCAAACCTCGAGCTACCTTTTTGTTTTGATTTGGATTTGGAGAATTGAAATGAACCTAAACTTGTGCAGCATGACAGTTGCAAAGGTAAACTGCTCGCTGTGGCTTTAGGCTACTTATGATTCCATTCTTGCAAGCAGTGTATAAGTGAGCAGGTAATATCGGTGAGATCCTCGGCTTTAAATCTTATTTCTCATCATTAATTTCTTATAAACGAAAATGCATACCTTTTAATCTAAAAAGAGAGGGATGAGAGCCTAATATATTGTACAAATAATGTCAGAAGCTTACAGTTTAAGTACATTTCTCTCTCCGTCTTATTAATGCAAACAAATGTCAATCTTAATCACTGAATCTCTTCTAGTTGTCCCTTAAGTCATTTATTCATCTAAAGATGTATTGTAGTTTCATGAGAAAAAAAATTATGATGGACAAAGATTTAACCAAACATTCATTTTTTTTTTCTGAATGAATGAAGTACAGTAACACAGTGTTCGAAACAATATACCTAGAAAAGCAAGAGTGTGTTACTGCAAGCACTGTTGTGAAATATATTATATAATATTATACAACTAAAGGCAGGATGCTGATCTGGGAAGAAGTTTCACATATTTATACCCCCCCCCCCCCACACACACACACACCTCCCGTTCCGAAAAAAAGTCTGCTGTCTAACTCACTTTAAGAAGTTCTAGGAGGCAAAGAAGAACAATCTATCTATGCATATAAATGTGTGTCACACACCCTCGCCATCTCTCAGTCTCTTTACACACAAACAGTCACTTGACAGAGATTTATTATTGTGGAGACACAATTCTGAATGGAAGGATAGGTGTGTGTGTGTGAGAGAGAGGGAGAGACTGTGGAGAATCCGACCCGAGAGGCTCCAGCTCATGTTGACTCACTAATGTATATGTGACTCAGAGGCAGCAATGGGTAGTACACAGGGAGAGAGAGAGCGAGACACACACACACACACACGACTGTTTGTGGTGCCCTGAGGCCACACGAAGGACTTGAATCTCACTTTGCCCACGTCAAATTTCAGTCTTTCTGCGGCTCATGCAGGAGACAAACAACTAAATCTACATTACCAGGACTGTTCAGATAAAACCTGCAGCTCACCCCAAAAGAAAAGACCTGGTTGTTTTAAGATTTGCTTTGACTGTTAAATATCAGTCACATTTGTACTTCTATTACACGTTAGCGTGCAGTTACGCACACAATAACACAAGCAGAGAGATAAACATCTGCCTGCACATTCACAGCCTGTGTCTCCATCAGAGTCATTTCTGAAATTTGCATGAAAAAATGTCAACACCAAAAAAAAAAAAAAAAAAACATGCTAAGAAGAAACTATCCGTTGATCATACTAATTGAAAAAGGTTTTCACAAAAACGATTGTTAATTTTGAGGTTGCTAAAAGTAAGATCACAAGATACCCACAAGACTTTCATATTTTATTAAATGATTAAATTAGGAAAACAATTTCTATAAATTGTAAGTGCTTCACTTCTCAAAGAGGAACAGAAAGAAAAGGACAACACTAATATATATATACATTGTAGACAGAGTTTTGCAAAAGTTTTGAGCCACCACTCATATTTTTGCTTCTACAGAGACAGACCTTCTCATAATTATTAATGTAGTCTTGAGAAATAATTCTCTCAAAACTGCATTAAAAATTCCTTATTTTCAATTTTCAGTCGAATCCCTGTACCTGACCAGTTTGCTTTTGATGGAGGAATGCTTTTGTTTGTTAAGCCACACAGTGACCAATAAAATCAATCTCTCTCACACACATATAGACACACACATACACACACACACACACACACACACACACACACACACACACACACATACATGCATATAGGGGGAAAAAACAGTGAGAAACAGGTGCAGATGATGAATGGATGAAACAGCTGAGAGGGGAATTGAGGTTGTGGCTGAAGTTGGTACATAAACGACCAATGTTTAAAAATTGTATCTTTAGGCATTTTGCAGCCTAATGTAGTAAAACATTTGTTACCATTTTTTAAATCTACATAAATTAATATGCAGAAATAAGGGTGGCTCAAGACTTTTACACAGTTATGTGTGTAATGTGGAATAAATTATAAATATGACAAACGGAAAAAAAGGTCCAGACTCCACACTGTTAACGCTAAAAAAAAAAAAAAAAAACATATATATTTTTTTATACATAGCAATTTAATATCACAAAAAAAACTGAAGTAACTCGGTGTACTCTGATGAAATCCTATAATAACTGAAGAAATAACACCTTTTATTTACAAAACAAAATACAAACCGTACAATTAATTAACCACAAAACTCAACATCCAGCTCAGGATGAAAAACAGTAAACTATTGTGCACTTCAAAAAAAAAAAAAAAAAAAAAAAATCTGTTTCAACAGATCCATTCATTCGGAAGATAACTGATTTCACTTGAACCTGACAGCTCCTTATAATTGTATATTTACATAGCAAATACATTCATACATTCGAACTACTTCATAAACGTAACTTGTCATGCCGACCTTAAGTATTTGCATTGTAAGGACGGTTTATTACAGTGTGTACATCCAAAACGTTAATCTGAATTTATTGTGTAATTATTTGGGTAAATGCACCGTTATTAAAGGGATCTAAGAAAATCCAGACGAAAAATCAGTTGCTACATGCAGGCACATACTTGTCAGACTTGGCTAAAAGCCCATGTACAGCAATTTAAGTGACATAGTGAAAGTTTTTGATGTTGTGCTTAGAGCAAAATGTGCTGGTACAAACGACCAGGTTATAGTCCACAGTGCGCTGTGTATTGCTCTCAAGGGCTCTGTGGACTCCAGTGTGTACTCCTCGTCTCGCTTACTCTTCTTGCTTGTTGAGGAAGAACTGAAGAGCTGAGTCCCACTGATCTCGGGGGAAACGGTTGGACAGCTCACAGTAATCCAGCAAAGTAGAGCTCCTCTCTGTGGATAAGAGAAGTAGAGAGAGAATGTCGCTGAATATACGCATAAAAAAAACAATTTTTCTCTGATAATAAACAGGCAATTAATTTGCGTTGCACAAACGGTTAACATAATTTTTGTTAAGTAATTACCTCGTTAACTGTACAAGGAAATGCACTGAAATGTAAATTATTTGACGAAATAATAATTTGAAGAAATAAAGTCGAAAAATATTCAGATAAAGACGCAAATGGCATTTCCACCTAACAAGGACGCTGAAAATAGGTAAAGTAAAGCTTATTAGGTATGAGACACACCTTGTTGTGAGGACTTGTTGTCAATCTGGCTCTTACTGGAGGCACAATCCTATAAGAGGGGAAAAAACAATGAAAAAAAAAGTATGCAAATGCAACAAATCTGAATTAAGTCTAAGGAATTAGATTAAATTCATACTATACGTCTCAACACAGGTCAGTATTGTGCCACTAAACGCAAGTTTCTAGTTATGCTTTGGTTTCAAGCTGTTATAAGCATGTGATTTTCAGAATGTATTAAAAAAATTTTTTTTTACAACTTTTATTTTATATATTTTTTTAAAGTATAGAAATACGGGGATTGTCCCATTGTAGCACTTCATTGGAGATGCTGCATTTGGATTATCACCTGGATGTTTTTGCACACCACTAACTGTGCTCACATTGAATGTAAATTTGTTGCTTTATAAAAAAGAAAAACTTGTGTATGTCCAAATTTCCTTAACAGTTACTATTATGTACATTCACAAGTTTTTCATTAAGCATCAGGAGGTACAGGATGTTGTGCATCTTCACATTGTTTGCTTGGAATGACAATCGCCTTGTCCTTGTCAAAGTAAGCGCTAATCTCCACATAAATAATCGGGGTAGTGGGCCAGCGCAGGGAAGATTGTCAGGAGGAAGATGAAGGGGTCGGCCTGTTTACAAGAGGCTCAACCGGTGGCAGGTAAATCCACCCAAATCGACAGAGGAAGCCATCCATCTTTGCAGTGGAGGCTGCTTCTTTGGAAAAGGGAGGGTAATGAGAGCAGCAAAAAAACAAAAGGGCAGGAACAGAGACAAAGCTGGAGCTTGAAGAGATAAGAGTCAAACGTTGACATTGTGCAGAAACAGTGGAAAGGTGTGTGCGCGTGTGTGTGTGCACGTGTGTGTGCGCAAGTGTGGAAGGAGAGGGGGTTTTACAGGTCAGAGGACATGCTGCAGGTGAGACTGGAAAACAAACCTCAGCCGGAGAGGCATGCGAAGATTTAAGTGCATGAATGTGATATGGTAGTAGTTGTAAAAGACTAAGGCAAGCACACATGTAGGCAATTTACGGTAATATATCAATGAGTCAGTCTTTTACTCAGAGGAAGGGTAATATCAATGTATCCATACCTACAGATGATCCATGAAAGTGTGCGTTTTCTCTGCATGAAAACCCATACTGTACCTGTATAAATGTGGCCAGGAGCACACAGCTCATCTCCTGCTGCAGGATGACTTTGTTCTGCTGGTTGTTGTAGCAGGCGCTGATGAGTGAGGGGAAGAGCACTTTGATGAGGTGCGGGTGGCTGAAGTACTGGAACGGCAGCTGACACAGTTTCTGCAGCACGCTGGGCTGCCGGCCAGACTGCACGATCACCTGGAACACACAAGCAGAAAGTGTGCGCACATGAACATATCGAGCAAATGCCACCCCTTAGCAGTAAATCAGAGCCTCGCCTTGCGTCCCTCCCACACATAAATCTGCCACTAAAAACAACACACAAACAGCCATTAAGAGGAGAAACAGAGGGCACAGCCTCCCCAGTACACAATTACACATCATAAACCCGGCCAGTGATGCCTCAGCACCTCCCCTCTGTGGCACGAGTGTACACAGAACACTTTCGGGCTCCTCTCAGTCTCTCGAGAGCAGACGTTCAGCCCACTGAGTCACATCGCCACACTTCACTTATAAGCAAAGAGGAAACTGACACATGGTGATTATCGTGATAACAAAGTTATGGGGGAAAAAAAAATGCCCCAAGCCATCAACGTGCAACTGAAGTTCACGCAGAGGTGGTATCACAGGGTGTAGGGGTGAATAAGTAACCGCACCACAGAGCGTGAGAGAAAAGAAGGGGGATGACTCGGGCAAAGGGAGGCGGGGGGGGGGGGGGGGAGAAGGTGGATGGCCTGGGACCCCCCATATGGTTGCAGACCCCACTTCTACCACTTTAAGAAATGAAGCAATACCATTAATGGAGTTTCGCAGCACCAACATCCCACCTCCCCTCGCTCGGTGTGGCAGTCAATCACACCATCACGTCCGGCCCCCCCGGCATTAAAATCAAATCGCTCCCAGCCCCGACCTGATTAAAGCACAGGCTCAGCTCCTGGTGCCGGAAGATTTCGGCTCGAGTCTGAAAACCAGGCAAGGCCGGGGACCTGGGAGGTCATCGCAGTAAATCCCTACAGGTGAGACAGAGTGAAGGGAAGACAGAGAGGGAGAAGGAGAACGAACCAATTACCCCCCTCAACCATCTACCTCCCAACACAAGCTAGCCTCCAATGCAGCTCAGTCGCAAATGCAAACCAGAAGGGTGAGGTGAAATTCCCGCAGCACTGGACGACATAAATTACGAAGATTTACAAGATTTGTAAAAATAGTCTTAACAATACTCTTTCCAATGCATTCTGGGCTTTAATAATGCACTTCAAGGGGTTTAAGAGCACGATAAACAAAGTGATAACTCAACCCTTTTATCATTTCAAGGTGAAGGCCCTACACGGTGTATTCCTACAGCAGTGTTCAAAGGTTCTCAGGCAATGTCATCCTGCATGAGGGACTGTTTAAAGATGCTTTACTGAGTGACTAAAACAAACCACCGCAGAGTCCCTTTAATGGTACTAAAAGCTCAAAACAGCTGACCTCCAACTCACTTCAGATTGGCGAGCCCACCGGCATGTGCTGACCAAACACCATGATACAGCGGCTTCTTTTCGACATGTAATTAATAAGCGTTTCCTTCTGGAATGTAGCAAAAAAGTTGGGAAAAGGGAGAATTTCCTGCACCACCGAAGCAGTGCAACTGAATGAAGCAATCATCTGGAAAGACCTGGTTGTTTTCAGTGGTAGAGCTGTGCAATGTCAAAATGGAGTGGAAAGGCCGAGAAGGGTTATTTCTTTTTTACAAGCTCGGGACGGACTGAGCTAATCTCTACTATCACTCCTGGACCAAAGTCAAGAGTCGAATAGATGATCTTGTCCTTTTCTGTTAGTAGACCTTTACATGGCATAATACTTCATAGCGTTGACATTACCTCAGCTTACAGCAACTTCACTAAAACCCACCACTTGCTGTTCATAAACAAAGTCATTCTGAACTTCAGAAAGGATGTTGAGTAAGAGAGTGTGGGAGTGTGTGTGTGCGTGTGTGTGTCTGTGTATGTGTGCACACGTGTGCATGTGTGCACGCATGCGCTGGGTAGCATGGCCTGGATCTGTACGGACATTCCATCCACAAATCAAGCAGCCGTCTCATAATCCCCCAGCACACAGTACTCCATCTTCACACACCTAAACAAATTGTCCCCCCCTCAAGTGTCCGCCACAGTGAGACGTACAGCGCTCAAAGAGCAGGGGTTAGCTCCAGCCGTCCCGTACACGCTCCAGATTCCCGCAAGAGCCGGAAAGAAATGGCTCTCAACCCGTCGTTCCTACAGCAGCGGCTAGGTATCTTAGTCAGCCTCCGACATCATAAAAAGCACTGGTGGGCTTTTGAACTCCTGCATCCCCCGTGCTTTAGCACAGATGGTCATAAAGAAGCAGAGAGGCCAGGCCTGGCCTGTGTTTTCTTAAATACAGAGCATTTGGGATGCTCAAACAGAGCCACGCTTTTACGGCAAGTCTATTACATAATTCCCGGCCTGTCCACTGAAAACAAAGGGAGTGTAAAGTTAATGCGCCGAAACGCAAACATAGGCTCCGAATAGCCCAAGGTGAAGAGGAAGGAGACCTGAGCTGGTTGGGTTTGTTCTTTGATGAAGTGTTGATAAGAGGGAGGAAGAGAGTTAGGCTCTAAGACTCAAATGTACAGGTCAAACACGATGTAGTGCGTCCATTGTAACGTCTAGTAATCGGGTTACTCAGGAAAAGCAGCAACAACAAATGAATGTATTGAATAGGAAAAAAAAACTGGGGTTTGAGATATTGTGTGTGCGCACATGCATATAGACAGTCTGAAAGTTAAGCAGGAGGGGTTACAGACCTCTCACAGATAAGAGTAAAGGGTAAACGACACATAAGGATGCTGAAGAGGCACTCAAGACAGGACATTATGACTAGCGAGACCTATGTGAACAAAGATTACCACCCATGGACCGAACGTTACCAAACCTCGGTCTGTCCAAACGTGGGGACGGCACCCAGGGGCGGGGGCAGAATTATTATAACAGAATAGCTTAATAAAAAGAGACCGGTTGGTTAACATTTCTCAAAATGAGAAAAACACTCCTCTTACAAAAACAGCATTAAGTGCTCTGTTTGTTTGAAAAAAAAAAAAAAAGAGCAAATGATCAGTGATTTATTGCGGCTGCCTGCCTGAATCAAGCGGCAACTTCGATCCTTTGAAAGATAATCTCTCCAAGAGATCTTCACCAGGAGCCCATCTGACCTGGACAGCACTCAAACCCAGCATTAGACCTAAATGGGGCCCTAAATTTTGAAAGATTTATGGGCAGGCAAACAAAAAATGAAAGAAAATTTCAGAAAAAAATGAAGACCCAATACATAATACTCGAGTGTGTTAAACCGCAGTTTTCTGATGACGGCGTGTGTAAATCACGAATTGCGCTTGGCAAAGGCTTCATCCTCTTTGCTGCCACTCGGAGGCTGTGCAGTACGGCCACCCCC
This sequence comes from Clarias macrocephalus, assembly GCA_011419295.1. Classification (NCBI taxonomy): domain Eukaryota; kingdom Metazoa; phylum Chordata; class Actinopteri; order Siluriformes; family Clariidae; genus Clarias; species Clarias macrocephalus. The sequence goes on from JAAGKR010004127.1 coordinate 40,529, forward strand.
CATGCCTGTGTTTACTACGGAGCTCTCGCCAGCAACAAGGCCCGAAGGGTTGGGTTATCTCAGCAATAATAAACTGTTGAAGTCGGAGTTTCAACATCAGTTTAGCTGTGGATTAGAAGGCCAGTGCTGAAGTAGGAGTTATGGCTCGTGTTAGGATATGATGAGAAAATGAACGAAGTGCAGATATCACGCCGAACGTGGCAAAGAGACAGAGAGAGTAGGAGATAAGTAGAGATGAGTGTAGAGGACTGTTTCACTCTGATGCTTTGAAAGAAGTGCCATGTTGAAAAGTGGCGGTGTACATTAAACAGCTTGTCCACCATTGTGTTATCAGCCTTCACACTGGGACTGCAGGACACGGATACCGATAACGCAAAGGACGAGGATGTCTTTAGTTCTTTTTGTTTGATGTCCCAGTGAATAATGCGTTTTGGCCGCTTTCCAGACACGAAACAAAGCAGAAACAAAGTGATGAAAAAAAGGATCTCTGTAACAGTTGACTCATAAATTGAGGTCATGCGTGACAAACCCAAACATTACATATGACTTTAATCAGATACAAATGAATTTTTCTTATTGCTAAACTGAAGCACCAATCAGAACCTGGGAACTAGCAAACAAGAGCCATCAAGGTCCGTGAATAAAAACACTTCACAGCCAGCAATACAGTAAATACATAAAAACACAAACGTGTATATTTGTACAGTATGTCATTCTCAAGAAGGGGCAGAGTAACACGCACATGCTCCAAGTAGGCAGCGTATACAGCACTGCTATTACGAGCTGTATTATTTCTCAGACGGCCACATATAAACACAGGCGGGTGTGCTGGCACTGAATCAGCAGTCTGAGTCAGGAGTCTGGGGTCAGCGCCGCCTTTGTGTCCTGCCTGTGCTTACGCTAGCCTGAGAAAGGCCACAGTCCAGGCAAACCTCTCATTTATACTGCACAAGATCTCCCAGGGTCACACCAATTTTTGAGCCCCTGCCAAGCAGCTTAGCAGTCAGCTTTTTAAAAATAATACAAGAGCAGCATACAGTTCACATTGCAATCTGCAGAACCTGAATGCCAAACTGTTTGAAATACATAAGAGAGAGAGAGAGAGAGAGAGAGAGAGAGAGAGAGAGAGAGAGAGAGAGAGAGAGAGAGAGAGAGAGAGAGAAACTGGAACTACAACAGTCTGCTACTTCTTTCATTGTCTAATCTTGGTGGCATAAAAAAAAATAAGGCAAACTACAACATGGAAAAAAAAACAGCTTGTGTCCTGAAATGTTTAAAGACTTTCCTGCAGAGCAGCTTTCAAATCAGCAAAGTGGACTTGGGATAAATGAATATGCACAGGGTGTAGGGTATTTCCCACTCTGGTCGTTGTGTTAACTTTCCCCTCTCTGAACACAAAGCCTAATCTTCCATCACTCCTCCCCTTAATTCAATCATCAGCCCTCATTCAATTATCCAATATAATATGCAAATCAACCCAACAATGGCCAACGAATGCTAATTGCGTACATCAAAATAATTAAATTGGATTGGATTGGCAGAGGAGAACTGAACTGCAATAAAAAGAGAGGCCGTTTTTTTAATTAACGGCAAAAACGCTTTAAATTAGAATCTGTAATAAGCCCATAAATTGCTGGGTCTCTGACCCTCCCATGAGGACGGTCAATCCTCAGGAGACTCACATAAACTAAAGCCTGGAGGAGTGAGTGAAGTGCTGTGACAGACCGTCATGTAGCTGGCAGGAAGCTCTATATCTCACCGATCCTTGATTCATGCTCAAATGTTCTACCTCCTGCTAAAGCTTCAACAAAGAACGAATGCCAAGATTAAAACCACAAAGCATGTCCTTGTGGTAAGGCTGAACATGGCACAGAGGTGCCATAGCTGCTGTATTATTCAGCAATTGTATCAGCTGTTTGTATGAGGAAAACATCTGGCTCATGATCTAATGAACAGCTTCTAGACACTTAGCTGTACCTTTACCGCACACGAAACAGCACTTTTGCAATTTAAATCACTTACACCCGCATAAAAAAATTATTACTAGACCTGGCAACTCAGTGTAACATAACAGCATGCTCAGTTTTTTTTTAAGAACGATTGTTTTTTCAAGCTGTTGATCACACAAAGGTTATTTTACAAATGACTCACATTTGCCAAGATCCTTAACATTACAGTCAACAATACAGTGCCTGACTGACTGACTGAAACACACACACTTTATGATTTGACCTCAGATTTTATCTAAAATATAAGAAGTTACGTACTATACACTGAGGTCAGTGTGGGAACAGCAGCTCTCTAGGTTTAATCCTAAACCACACACACATTGACCCTACAATATGACACACTGTGCTCAGACCTCAGACTGTTCTCAAACTATTACCACATTGGTCTTACAATGACTTCACATAGTTCTCACATGTTTCTCACACTGGCCTTAGACTGTTCTCAAACAACTCTCAGTCACACTAGCCTCGATGTTCTTAGTCTAATCTTACATTGGCATCACACTGTTCTGAAACGAGACTTACACTGTTCTCTCACTGCTCTCAAGCTAACCTCACTAGTGTCACACTGTTCTCTCAATGCTCACAAGCTAATCTTATACTAGCCTCACACTGTTCTCAAGTTAATCTCACACTGTTTTCTCATTGCCCTCAAGCTAACCTCACTAGCATCACAGTAGTCTCTCACTGGTCTCAAGCTAGTCTTACACTAGCCTCGAGGTATCAAGCACAAGGCTAATCAGGGTTATACTTAGGCAAGCTTCTTAGACATGTCTTCTTCGCAATCAGATTTAACCTCATTGGGGTTTGTTAGTAAAATAAGGGAAATACAAAGATGGTTCCATACAGTAGACTGGCTTACATAGACATACAAGAGATTCTCTTAGTAATGGGCAAAATACTTGCATGTATTCAAGACCCTTAAAAAGAGAAAATAAAATAATAAAAACATCACAGCTAATCTCACAACTAACTTTTGCAATTAACAATTATGCTACACAGAAAAATCTTTTTAAAACAGGTTTGTGATGTTTTATGATTTCCTTTAAAAATTTCGAGCGCAATAGCACTAGGATTCCCAGTGGGCCTTTTATTCCACAGCGTTAAATTCTCACAATTGAATGTGTTAATTAAATTTCTTTAACGGCAGCTCTGACAGTCATTCTAGGTTTAATTTAAACAATAGCTTAATTAATGCACAATATTAATTCACTCACTCTAATGCATCATTTCTATAGAAACAGCTAAATCACAAGGACTTGTATGTCAGATGTGCCACAAAAATGAATGCACCTAATAATAAATTATAATTTTTCTAAAATTCATTTCTGTATAATTAAGTATGAATTTAATTAAGATTTATGGAAGGAAATTTGGATGTTGGGGCTCTGTAATGTTACGTTTCCTGTAATGGGAGAGTTTTCAACACAAATGACTGCACTGTCCAGTTGTGTCTGTTATCTTATTAACATGAAAAAGATGAGGTAATGTAAGGATTTACAGCTTCTATCATGCTAGTGATAACGTGTTTCATGAACGGAATTAAATGTGGCAATAAATGGTTAAAAACCACATAGTATAAAACTAATAACTGCACCTGCGGCAAATTGCTATGGTACAAGAGAAATGAAACACTTCATGCTGTGCTATTTTAGGAAAATTATGCACTTTGGGGTAGTATCTCTGCTTTGTATCGGATCACATCACCCCATCCTGGGGTTAATAATTATCCTGCAAGAACATTGCCTTGTGTGTTTTATTTCTGATATTTATTTATTACTATGCATAAGCTGTAAATGTAGTGAAATAGATAACATCAGTTTCTTTTTCCACTCTCTTTCTATTTGTGGCTTTTCGATGACAGTTTCTATGTTTCAGCTTCATCAGGGAGCAGAAGCAGCTTGCATATAAACAATAATAAACTGCCAGGTTTCAGCAGTGTTAGATCTATAACAGATCCCCCACTGGGAACTGCCATGGTAGTGAGTTTTCTCTTTAAACAACTTCAATAGACTGTTGTGTTTACGTGTCCACATTGTGCTCACCTGGTTGTCTGGGTGGTTGACGGTAAAGTAGCCGATGCAGATGATGACCTCGTGCAGCAGCTCCTCTGAGCTGTGCTGTGAGCAGTACCACAGGAGAGAGCTCACAATGTGTCTGAAGGCCAGAGACAAACCCTCAGCTCCCAAAACAGACTGAAAAACAGCAACAAGTATCATCAGTCAGTCTCAGGTCACATATCACATGTTTATTAAGCTCAAAACCAGGCAAATCAAATTAGGAAGCAGATAAAGGTTAGCAGTACCTGACCATTAGTCTAAAAGGAATGCTCATACTTGGACTTAACTTAACTAGACTACTCTAAACTGTTTATGTATAAGACACATGGTACATTTTGGAACATAAGAAGATAACCAACGTCTCAAAGTGGATGAAAAACACGTCGGACTTGTTGAGGAGGACTTGTGAGAGTCTTTCCACAGCTCTGGAGACAGAGAGGTCCCACTCCAGACCCCCCAGTCTCCCTATAGAGGAGATGCTATCAGCCGAGTCACAGACAGTATTTATTAAACATGTCAGTATGACAAAGCGCCTCAGGGTCAGCACTGAGACTACTGACATTAGCTGTGGGGTGTGAGATTGGGAGATGGAAGGTCTGAGTAAGCAGGCACAAACAACAACGCCTAAATAATGCCAGCGCATCAGCACAGTATAAAATAATAATAATAAAATATAAAAAAAACACCTTCCAAAGAACATCGCTTTAAAAGCTGACACAGACAAAACACACCAACAATAACTTCAAAATCAGGTAGATCTCATTTTTTCACACTGTTGGCACAGTAGGTAGCATTGCCACCTGACAGCTCCAGGGTCACCAGTTTAACCATACTGAGCTCACATTACTGTCTGTGTGGGGTTTGCGATGTCTGCATGGGTCTCCCCAGGTTCTCTAGTTTCATCGCACTACCCAAAAACAGACCAGTACCTGAACAGGCTACGCTAAACTGTGTGTGCATTTGCAATATATTCTTTTTGTTTAGCACTTTATTTACCGGAATGAGATCAGAACGACGATTGCAGTTGTGCAACCACCTTGTGAAAATCTCCACACCATGCCACATACCACTGGAACAAATCAGTTCAAGACTACCTGATGCAGATGTCACCACAGGGTCTTCTCTTCCTATCATCACACTCACTGCAGCATATAGAACACAAGGCAGGTACTCTGGCCTTAGGCCACCATTATGAGTTTCTCTTGAAGTGGCTGAGATCACACAGAAGTTGAAGAGTGCTATGGGGATGTTAATGAGAGACTCTTTGGTGTCAAAGCAGTAGAAAGGGGAGGAGTTGAGCTCTTCCGATTAACCTATTAGTTGCTCTGTTTGCTAATGTGAACCACAAGGTGATTACATTATTATGGTCCCAAAACATCATTATTTAAAATGTTCATAAAACTTTGCCAGTGCTGCTTTGACTGCAAGCTGTTTTAAATATAGAAGGAACAAAACAAGAGAAACCCGCACACATAAGCGCTCGCGCAAAGTGTGAGTAATTACTGAAACCCATTAAAATAATTCATACACTTCCTGCATTTCCTCCATCACGCCTCAGTGTTTACATGGTGATTTACCATCATGAATCCATCCTTTTCTCTTCATCAGGCCGGCTAACGTACGACCGGACAGGCTTCATTTAGTGCCTCTCTCCATCCGCATAGCTGACCCAAAGCCTTCAACACGACTAGACTGGGGTCGGGGGTCAAGCGTGTTTATGTCCACTGGGCCCGCTTTGTTCTAGGAAGAAATACTGATCGCCTGCCAGTGCGGCTGAACAGTGATTTGAACAGTGGTCAGATCATTAGCCGTGCTAGTCGACCTACTGTGCACAGGTACACTTGCAAGTCCATTCACATGCCCCCAAGAGTTTTGACATCATTTTTTTTTCTTTCTCCGCTGTTTGGAATGTCTGTTTGAGAGATGGGCTTAACATGGCATGTAGTCAGCTAGCTCTAGGCAAATCTGTGGGCCTGTCCTGTGCGTAAGAAAAACAAGCCATGCAACACAATTTTGGCCAGACAGTGTGGCTGCAGTGAGCCCAACCTCATAGCGGAGATGGACAGCAGGGTGTACGCACCCTCTCTTATGTCATAAAGCTGTGCTGTACAATGTTCCCCAGCCACTGCATACAGATTATACAAAAGCATCTGGAAGGAACACCATACTAGTGATTCAGAATAGGATTAAATAGGAACTAGACAATTATCAGCATTGGTAGTTAAAAAAAAAAGGTTTAGTCCCGGGATTTGGCTGGTGCAGACTGTTACCCCTTATGGGCTATATACATAGTAGGAATTAAATCAGGATAAATTTTCACTACACAGCATTCAGATTAAAAACAGGTGCTTTCTCTTTTAGACACTGTAACTGAGAACTGGGTTAATGGAAAAGAACGTGAAGCTGATTTTCTTTTAGTAAAAAGTGATCTGACTTTTTTTTGGCTTCATTTGAAACTGAGAAAAGTTATTCTACATATAAATGAATATACAGGATGTGGGGCTGACGATTCTCATTTGTATGAAGTGTTTTTCTGTAATCCAAGAGCTGTTTTAATTATTTGCCTGTCGGATAAAAAGTAACCGCAATTTCAGGCGAAGGAGGACAAATAAAATTAACAAATGAGAAAGAGGATAAAACTGCGGTGTAAGTTTAAGTACGAGGAGCCAAAAATATGAAAGAACCGCCTATAAGCAATGGTCCAGGCAAGTTGGCTGTCACTATCTGTATATTTTAGATTACATGTCACTAGAATGAACAAAACATGGAAACACAATTCTGCTGTCTGGAGCACAAACAAGAAAACTTGTCAGGTTGTCAGTGTGAGTATTCAACGAATGTTCACATACTAAGTCTATGATGATTTGTTTCTGTGTAGCTTTTAAAATATCTCATACAACAATCTGATATATGTTATAATAGACTGTTGCAGTACCAATATTACCCCTTGCATGGTGGTGCTTGGGATTCAAGGGTTTGGCACCCTGCCTAAAGTGCAATCCTGCAGAGCACTGCTGGGAGAGTACCTGGAAGGCAGTGAGGTCAAGCAGGGCAAATCTGTTGAGGAAGCGCAGGCCCTGGAGTGCCACCTGAATCACAGCGGGACTGTAGGCTTCCTGGAGTGACGCCACGCTGCCAGACTGGGGCTCAGGCACTGTGCTGTGCAGGAGGATACAATACAGCATGTGCAGCACTCCAACAAGGTCGGTGTTCTGTAGCAGTGCTGTCAGCCCAGTGGGGTCCTGCCGCTTGTTGTCAAAGATACTGGAGGAGCTGCGAAAGAGATGGGGGGGGGAAGAGTTCTAAGAGATGCATTATGGGTCCTGAAAGGGAAGTATGTGGCTGACACATGTTTCCATACACAGCTCCAAGACAAACAAACAGTGACGTTCATTTACTGAAATATGCACAATATAGGTACACATGCACACCAAGTTTGGTTACACATTTTTTAAGAATAAAAATGATATTTCTAAACATTTGCCTGACATATATGGGGGCAGAAATATTGCTATTCCCTCAGCTAAGGTGTTCCCTCATTGTAGCGAGGCAAACTTCAAGGCAAGCCGAACCAACTCCCACTTGTTTATGTGCTATCCATCTGAACCACAGTCCTTTCAAACAAAGCCAAACATGTGAGACAGCTCTTCACCAAGCCTGGAGTGGTGAGAGGCATCTGGAGAGGGAGACTTTGACAAGCGGCTCAATGTCTCACAACCCAAGGAGGTGCTGGCTGCTTTCTTAACCGCAGAGAGTCAAAGACCTAGGTTGCAGGGAGCGAGAGAAGTCTGGTCCCAGCGGCTTCTAGATTTACTCGCTAGACCAGGTCCTGTCCACTCGGATATAAATAACGAGGCGAAGCTTGTCTGCACAGCATGCCTAGGGGGCAGAGAAGCCTAACTGGTCATGTTCAGTCCCGTAGGAATCAGAACCCAGCACTGAAGCAGTTGAACTCTGCATTTGTCTGGTTACAAGAAGAGAATGTGTAATTGTCTAGCCCATCTGCAGCCATGATCTGTTAAAGGCATGTTTAAGGAAAGAAGGAACATTTCCTTTGACAAAGCATTGATGGATCGCACTAGAAGACATGAAGCCTGTAAGCAATGCAGCTTACATTCCAGTTCACTCCAATACAAACACACCACAGCTCTGTAACCCAACAAAGTTCAAAAAAAGGAAAGAAAAAAAAAAGCTGAAGATGAAACTTTTGAATCCTACAAAGAGCTTTGACAGCCAATGCACCGCCTTCACAATACAAACTACTGTCTCTGGCCCTTCTCCGCTCCAGCACATTTAATTACAACCCATCTTATGGGATTTAAGACAGCATGTTTGTGTATTAGCCTGGACAACGCCGGGTGGATTAACAAGCTTGGTAACTCCACACCCCAGTCACAAATTATACAGGCAACAGTAAAGCTGCGTTATCAGGCTGATCTGAGATCTGCTTTGCCATTTCTCTAATGACAGAGGTTAGTATTTGGATAGGAGCAATTCCAAGATCAGCACAGTGGGGATAATGTGTACCTGGAATGACACTAAAGATAAAGCTGGATCTTGATGTTGAGAACTCAGTGGCCCAACAACAACACACACCCTTAATGAGTAAAAGAAGTGCAGAATTTTGAGCTTCCAAAGCTGTTCTTGGATCAGTTCACCCAAATCCAAATCCTTAGCATACCATTTAAAGAGTCGAAATCCGAAAGGAGTTCTCAGGGTAGCCCAACTTGCACAGACACTCAGGATTAGCGTCTGTGTGAGGGAACAAAGGCTCGGTTCTCTCACTGTGACTCTGCATGACAGGTTCCACATCCCCTGATTGGGAATCAGCCAGCGCGTGGGATGAAAGTGAAGGCCTGACAGTGGCAATCTGAGCCTGCTCACCAACCCTGAATCAGCCTGCCTGATTCAACCGTGCTTACAGCTAAACCTCTGCTAATGCAGCTATTGTCTGCCTGATTTACAGTTAACCAGGGAGAAAAACGTGGCGGTTTAAATTTGGAGTAAACCACTGCGGAGATAGAGATTCTAAGCAAACCAAAAGATGGGTGGTAACAGTTCTGCACAAGTCCTACCGAGCAGCAAGAGTTCAGCAGCCATCACTGAGCACAACTCAGCTCATGACAGGTAATTATTAGTATAGCACATCAACACATGCTGTGATTTAGAGTTAAAGAACAGGGGTTTGCCTGCCCTCTGGATGTTACCCCACTGTGCATGCTGTTACTTGAAGTCAACCAAGCGTGGAGTGTGGAAATTAGCAACTGTGTAGTTACATGACCTCCTCTGTCAAGCAAATCCCACGACACAGCGAGCAACAGAGAGCAGAAACACTTCAAAACATCCAACACAATATTTGAGCTGGAATGACTTTCTGGCTCTCCACCTAGTGAGTAATGATCGTATGGAGATATAGATGGCTGGATTAGAAGGATGTTGATTATAATATGGCACTGTGGAGTGGAGCTATTAAAAGTGGAGAGCTGTTGCTGCTGGGGTTTCTCACAGATATTTAGTGACATGGAGTCGGGGAGAGGGAGAGAATGGTGTTAAACAGCTGGACAGTGTTACAGCACACGGCAGCTGGACTTGTACAGAGCTGGGCACAGCACTGAGGGCAGGACTGGTCAACTTGACCGAGACAGACGTAACAATATCAATAAACACTTGCAGACACAAAGACGCTCAACATTTCAGAAGGTACATTTTACAAGTGTTATAGACATCAAAGGTTTTATGAGGGGAGAAAAAAAAAAGAGAGAGATACAGAGTTGAGTCACTGCCAGCCTTGATTCAGAGTTTGGGCTCATGGAGCTAGCCTCCATGAACACACACTCACATACATACATACATTTATGCATACATACACAGACAGACAGACACATGTGTGTGGGTGGGCTGAATGCAGGAGTTTACAATAAAGGGAGATGGAACTGCATGAACAACTACTGATTGATGACATTCTGGTATCTGTGTTATAGCAAAACAGGAAACGGGAGAGCGACGGGAAGAGAGAGATGGACATGCCACTCACCGGGGGTTGATGGCAAAACACAACTTGCACATGGCATTGAGGAGAGCTGTAGCCTGCTCCAGAAAGGCAGACATTTTAGGACTCTCATCGATCGGGCATTGCACAGACAGGAAGCAGCTGTACAGCTTGTCAATCACACCCATATTCGCCACATAGCTGAGGAGATACAAGATCTAATGTTAGTAGGTTCATAAAAATGCGAAATAAATTCATTAAAAAAATACATTTTACACAATTATAATACATGATAATATTATGACAATAATATTATTAATATTATATAAATGTAATATACATCATATTATTTTTCTTTTCCTTGAAGCATGTTTACTTTTTTTTTGCCTGACTCTGTATAAAGATAGAGAGTCATAGAGAGAGAGAGAGAGAGAGAGAGAGAGAGAGAGAGCGCATTTCAGAGGAGCCTAAAATTTATACCAGATATGACGCATGATATTGTCAAAAAAAAAAAAAAAGAGAATAAAGAGAAATAATGCCCATCTGTAGGGCACTGTAAATTAATTGTGCAGGGCTTGGGGCAGTCCTATTTGGGCCAGCTATAATTACAACATAGTTCACTTAAAAATGTGACATGACGCAACAGATCAGTGAACAAGTAGCATATTTATGTTGATTCTAGCTCCCAGTATTGTGTGTAATGGATATCTTATCATTTGATTTACATCTACAGGTCGGACAACTATTGTAAATTATACTTCTAAACTAAAAAGTTTAGAGTATAGAAAGTCTAAGGGTGCAATTTGAACAGGGTTCTAAAGAGTTCACTACGTTGGCAATGTGTGCACTGCAGCAGGCTGACTGGGGGGGTTTATAAGCACAGGTCATGTCATAGAACTCACATTGTCTGAATCATTAAAAATTTGACGACACGAGGGCTGAAGTAAAAATCACCTCTGGTCTGTGTATATGTCAGAATATAAATGATAAAAATTGCATGTAGAAGACCACTGATTAAAACAATAACAAAAACAATAATAATAATAATAATAATAGCCTAAACATTAGGTAACATAACTCAGAAATAAACTTAAAAATTGATCCAGCTCTACACACAACCTGTCCAACAAGTGGAAATCGGAGCTCTCGTCTGAGCATGCCACTCCTGTCTATTGTCCCCCATCTCTCTCATTTGTCCAGGTAAATGACAGGTCTCATGTTGGTGTTAGCTCCACCCTCTGAGGCGTAATTATAGCATTACTGGGCAGACCGTGTCTCCATGTGCCAGCCCAGGTAAACTGGGCAGCTGGAAGGAGGTAGACGAGGGGTGTTTGGGTGGGGGCACAATCCCCTGTTCCTGAACAAGAGTAGTGTCTCATAGCTCAGGTATGCCTCTTCCGAACACCCCTCCTCCACCTGCAATAGTGACTGGAGGCACTGTCAATCAACAGACTTCCTGGAGAAGCAGGGTCTGTTCATTTTTTGCACTGCACCGACAGCACCTTTCCAAAGCTATGAACAGAACTTTCTTCTTATACCTCTATATGTTCTTTCTCTTTTTTCTTCCACAAATTCTTTCTTTTATTCCACTCACACTTAAATCACCCCCTTTCATATCTTTCTCATGCATTCCTCGTTTTTGTTATGGCTGTCACTCAGACGGGATTTCTCAGGTAATTATGATTCTCCTTCCACCCCTGCTTCTTTCAGTGGGTCACCTGTTACTTAAACCAAAGCTGTTTGTTATTGCTTTATCCTCTTCTCTGGCTTGAATGAAGCTAAATGGAGCTTTAATACACATCACTGCACAGCCTTTCAAACTTAACTGAGGATGTGCCAAACTGTTTGTTCTCATTGTGGGAGTCTTAAGAACAATAGCAGTATACATAACTGTTACATGTTAGATAACTGGTACAGAGTTTTCTGTGTTTGTTTTTTTTTAAAATCATTATTATACACTATTTCTTCCTATTCCAGCATCACTTTTGAACGACTTCTGTGGCAACTCCCCTAACAGGACAAGACAGAACGTGTGCATCGAGACTAGAATCCCATAAGATCTGTAGGACCACACAAAAAAGTTGAGGGAGTGGGCATTTCTGAATTTTAAGACAATAGGATTAGATGGATTGATAGGAAGCTCGAGTGTACTGGGTGATCATGCAGCTCTGCGTCCACAGTTATTGGATTAACCCCGTCACTTTCAAAGTTGACTGTAACAGCTCTATCCTGGTCAGACTCTCAGTGGTTTTCATATCCATTAGGAAACATTGTGAGCAGCTAGCATCCGAATAGAGGAGAGGGCTCTGAGGGTTAGTTGTGAATGAGATGGGTCCGATTTCCTTTGAGAGTGGGGTTAAGCAGTACAGACTTGTATTAATGTTAACATGCTAGTCCTGTCTCCATGGCACCTTTATAGTCCAAGGCCATGGAGGCAAGGAGGCACTTCTGCTCATATTAAGTATAGAATGGGACTGTGGGAAGTTCGGGACTATAAGGCAGTCTGTCTTTCCTCATGGACAGGGACTAAAACCAAAAGTTTGAACCCTCCCTCCTGCCCTTTTGCTCTCAGATCAAGTTCAACTGGAAGTCGTCTAGTTCCAGAAACAGATCTTGGCTGTAGCTTCTGTTGGCTGGAGAAGACAAGGTTCTACGGTTTGAGCAGATATGGTTTGTATGAAAGAGGGTAAACTGTGACAAGACTACCAAAATCTCTGAGAAAGTTGACACCCAACCAGGCTGAACACACTATAGTCTGCGCAATTGTCCCTCATGTATGATGTCAAATAATGGGCATGGACAGGGCTTCAGGAGCAGCTTCTTGAAATCTGGTCCCATGCCTGTGACTGTACCAGATACAGGAAAAGCTAAACTTCTGGTTTATCTCCAAGTGAGCTTTCCCTGTAGAGAAGAATCCTTTCCAGTGCTCATATTTTACCGCTACAATTTACTGAGCAGAAATCCCCTTACAGACACAAGCTATGTCACACTAAACATGAATATGTGAGAAAGTATGTAGAGGTTAAAAAACAACTCATCTTCATGCTTCAGACAAAAAAAAAGGGAAGAGAAGCAGTCGAGACTGGGTACCGGTTGCAAAGAGCAGACAGTATGCTGCAAGAATGCGTTACTGGCCCAAAACCTGTCATTCACAGCAAGAAATAAATGGCAGTACACATCCCTTATCATAAGAATAACTAAAAGACTGACCTGATGAGGTCTTGTGCACGGCTGGTAAAGCTTTCGATCGACTTTTTCTTGATATCTGGGGAGCAGATCCAGGAAGAACTCTTTCCATCATCCAGCCCAGAAGGATCCAAGAGATCCACAATAGTAGCAGTGGTCTGAAGCAGGCCCGTGGTCAAACCATCAAAGATCTGTTTGTTTACAGTGCGGCCAAAGATGGACTTATCTTCATCAGGAACGTAGAGCTAAAAATATGACACACAGGATATTGAAGATTAAAAAAATAAGTGAGAGAAGCAGCAAGGGAACAACAGGGCGATAAGCCAAGACAGGGTGATTGTTTAAAGAGTATTTATTTAAGAATAGGAGCTACTGAGAAATTACTGGGCTGAAATAGTCACAAAATGCACAGATATTACTTCACACTTGGCTGGAGAAATAATTTTTAACTAACCATGGAACAGTAACAATTAGATGTTATTAATCTAAACAACAACCTTAATTCTAACATCAGTGAATAAGGTTTCGGATCAGCTGCTTCAAATTGCATGATGTGAGTTTTGAAAACCTAGCCGTTTATCTTGACTGTAGGTCTAACGCACTGAAGCAAAGCTTGCCTTTACCTCTAATCTTGGCAGTGATATCTATCTGAGCTCATTCAGCATCAGCTCCTGGAGTCTCAATATCAACGGCACAATAGACGAGGACATTTAAACCTCAGTGTGCATTTTAAAGCCTGTCCAATTAAGTCACGAGGGGGGTGGGGGGTGCAAATAAAAACGATCCCTTCCTCTTTGTTTTCAGGCACATACCATTAGTCTTTGGTTGTAATCTTGATCCTCTGAGACATAAATAACAACACGCGTCTTATTTATTATTCATCAGCTCCGGGCTATAAACTGACGGTTAAACTCGGAGTGACACTGTCACTGGTGGCGTGCCAGCAAGGGGCATACAAGAAGCCTGGCAGGGTGCTGCTAGCGGCATCATGTAACTAGCACGCAGGCCGCACAGCGGAGTGCAGATTGCTGGACTTAACAGATACTAACGAGTCCTAGCTTTGATTTAAGTGTTTTAAAACCTTCTTGCTGGAGTTATGATTCTCATTCCATTAAAAAGTAATCACGATATATATATATGAATATATACATATGTTGTTTATGCACTATAGGCACTCTATAGCCTGTATCTTTTCATCATTTCTGCTAAACACTTTTCCAAAGCTTGGACGACATCATTAAATAAAGAACTCGGATGTCTGATCATCAGATAAGTGCTTGGCGAGAGGGTGTGTGATTGGGCATGGGCCACTCGTTCTGTGGGAGGAAGTAATATACAGCACTAGTACAGCCAATGGTCAGATGTCAGCTTTAACTGAGGGACGAATAAGAAGACTGACAAAGCAGCCAAAGCCAGCTACATTCTTAACAAATCTAATTACAGGAGGGGAAGGGGAGAGACGCCATGGCTGCCCGGCACCACACACACACTCACTCTTTTAATATCCATGTATAAGGTTAACCACAGAACTATATTTGTGGGCCATGGTATATTATATATATATATATATATAGTAAATATACTGACACCTAAGCCGAATCTTCACTTTCAGCTTCCAGAATAACATATTTTGGCTCTTTAGGTCTTTTTTTAGAAATATGCTGCATTTTTGTTGCTCCAAAAAAATCTGACAAATCACGTAAGGAGCTGCCTTTTCTGTAGCAAACCAGAATGCAAAATCCAGGCGTTAATAAAAAAAAAATCCTCTTTGACTGCTGCAAATTCCAAAATCATGAAAATCCACCAGACGGACAGAATCACTACGCGAGTGGTCTGAATAGCTGCCGGGTTAATTCACATGTAAACAAATGCTTCGAGACGGACCTCATGTCTAACTACGCCCACAGGAAATATGACTTCTCCAAACTGGAACTTCCAGACCACACTAAGCCTGGTGTAAGGATTTGACAAATGTTATTTGTTTAGAAACACGCACACGCACACGCACACACACACACACACACACACACACACACACACACACACAGTCCAGACGTGTGTCATTTTGTGCATTTACAGCTAAAGATTAGACACTGAGGAACATGGTACTGTGTACGAGTTGACACACTGCTTGCGTTGCATCTTTAAATTTCTCTTAATGACTTGTTTCTGCTATATAGCCACATGTATACGGCGTGTACATTGTATATGGGTATTATCTTACCTCTGGCTACCAGTGGGAGCATTTTTTCCTATTGGGCATGATACAACATAATAAACTTTCAGAAAGCAAAAGGAATCTAGCAAAAGTGCTTTCCCAGAATTCTTGATGATTCAGTGACTCATGTAAACTAGACGTGTGATGTATGTGACAGAGTTCCTTTTTTGGCTCTGGTTTCAGTCTGATGGAGGTTTGTTTAAGCACAAGGAGTAAAAACAGATTTCTTTTTTCAATTCACTGATCATTGCATGAAATAAACCCAACATAATGTAACAGCCAACTTATTCAGCAATCAACAGCCCTTAGTGTCAAAAAACAAAAGAGAAAGTGTAACTGGGAAGTGTGTCGTGTGTTAAAGGTCTAACCGTTAGTTGATGAAGAAGGAGGTCCATGAGAGGGGCGATTTTGTTGCTGTAGAAAACGTAAAAGCAGTTGCTGTAGCAGCGGGAGCAGGCCAGGTAATACACATTCACAGCGGCATACAGAGACCTGAAACATACACCAGACTGGGGTTAGAAAAGCCAAACACACCTTGTGATTTGCTTTCACATTACAGATAAGCATGTTAACAGGAGTAGGGCAAGACGATAGGAGCAGGTTCTATTTTTCATGTCACAAGCTGCCGATCAAACGAGTTTGTAACACGGTAGGGAAGATGATGATGATGATTATGATAATAATAATAATAATAATAATAATAATAATAATAATAATGTCACTATAAGCACAGGGTGTAAACATTACATATGAGCAGGCTAAAAGAACAAAAAAAAATTATTTTATACCCTCCCCCTACACTCTTTCTCAAGAAAAGGTCAACATGCTCTCACTCTAACCCGCTTAACAAGACTAGAGGAACCAGACGGCTCAATCTGTCCACCAATTCCTCTTCTCTCTCACTCCCTATTTCCACCTCGATCCCTCCAAATCACTCCATCACTGTTTGTCCAGTCTTCCCTTTCTATTCTTTTTTTCTCCCCCCACAAAGAGATAAGGAACAAGCCGTCAGCGCCTGTAGGCCAGTCAGCAGTCAGTCAGCTCGCTGTATTTTGTCTGCTGCACACCAGCCTGAGAGCAGATTAATGCTGCTGATAAGTGACCAGTCACACCACTCTGACTCTGGCAGACCCTCCACCCAATCCACTCCCTCCTTTCATCAGTTAATATTTTCTGACAACTGTATATTTTAACCCAAAGCAGAGTGGCGGGGCCCTATCTGTGGTGTGGACTAAAGGAATCCGACTTTCCTGGTTTAAAGTAGGCTGTGTTTATTCCCAGCCGTAAACATTTTGATATCTACCGCAACCGTCGCCATCTGTTCGGCGTTTTCAGCCAAACTATATTGGCGAACGGAATAAAAATAACGTCGACCCGCGGACGTCTCGGCCTATCGATATCTTCCACCGTGCGGACTAAAGCAGGAGCGTATATTTAAACCGCCGACGGACAGATCTGTGAGATAGCGGTGTCAGTATTGACATAGCAGCGTAAAAGCGTCAGCCGTGCAGCATGGGACTGCGGGGAGAAGGAGCTCTGGGAAAAAGTCCAACTGTTCCACATATCACTCCAAGCTTTGCGTTTTTTTTTTTTTTTTTTCTTTTTGACCGCTTGATTGCTGCTCCGTATAAAAATCGGGTGCACCTATTTCACACAAAGTTATTAATCGATGTGTTTTCACACCCCGACAGACCAACAATAAACGCTCCGGACAAGGTGCCGAGTGAGGTCCGGTTCAATTTATGTACAATGTTTAAAAATCACTCGCTCGGTGAGCACATGGAACATTGATTCGCAAGAGCACGAACAGTGTAGTGTTTCTTTTGCACTGATAGAAAGCTATCTATTGAGGAGTGAAACAGAGCCACAGGGAGAGAGGGAGGGAGGGATGGTTATGGGTGAGTGGAGTGATACTGCAGGCTCTGTTCGGTAAACGGGGGAGAGAAACATGAGATCCCCTCCGAACTGTGCACTCTGGGCAGCCGACCAGCATTGCCTCTGCCTCACTGATTTTCCAGTGGAAAAAAGAGCCCTGATTGTGGAACTCGGGCTCAAATCCACTCCGGTTCCAAAAAAAATTGAGAATATTTTCAACCTGATCAAACAAAATCAGTGCGTGCACCTGTAAGATATAACTGGCACCCGTTTAAAGACTATAGCACATTTAAGCTCACAATGGGTTACTTCAGGTGAAGATCTTTTTAGCACTTGTCATGGTATTTAAGGTATCCATATTGATTTTAGACAGATTTTTGAAGGAACAGTGGTGTTGAATGACCAGACTAGGATTGAATGATAGGCTTCAGTGTGTTCAGGGTTCACCAAATATAAACACTCAACTGAAAGCTTAAACTCTATTGCTGTTTTAACTGTTTAAGTAGTTTGCACGGCACTGACAGAGAGCTAAAATAAAGCGGACTTCCGCAATTTAACAAATTTGTAACCATTGTTTGGTCTACATTTTAATCATGTGGCAAACACATACAGTACAAATTCCATATATAAAACTTGTAATAATAATACATATGAAAAAGATGGCAATTTCATAGCTCTAATTTGGTCTGAATTAAGTAGGCTGACATACTAAAACCCATGCAAAATGCATGGTGAACCTGATCTAGGTGCACGTTTACGAAGTTCCTGATGAGCAGGTTATCTGATGCCTATAGGATCATTTGTGGGGAGGAATGCAGGAGGATAGGGCAGGACGGGGCAGCCCTCAGGTGGCTCACACGGTTAAACAGCAGATTAAAGAACACACGACTAATTTCTTTACACTAATCTTATTAAAGAGCAAAACAGCTGTCGACTGGCCAAATCCCTCAACTAACCCCCAGTGCTAGGTTCAACCTCCCACCATACAACATATCAGAGCATTCAGAGACATATGGGGCACATTTTTAAATATACAATAAATTGTGACATTGTATAATACAGTCCATACAACCAAGTCACTTTGAAATATCTTTATCTTTAAGATATCACCAAGGCAATGCAAGCTCTAGTGCTAAACAACAATGCAGAACGAACAAAACCTATTGCATATTTTACTGGGTGTGGTGTTACTCAGCTACTTCTATGGTTGCAGTGTTCATCCCTGCCGGGCTAGAACAGAGATCGGTTAATTTGTCCTCTACAGGCACATTCCAATCACGGTTCTACAACGTTTCAACTGGACAACTTCCTGGCTTACATACCCAACACTGAGGCATAATTGGTAATTATGCAATATGACGAAGGTGGAGAAAAATTTTCAAGATTTCTGACATTTAATTATGCAGGCAAAACACTGGTTAGAAGAAAACTAAGTTGAAATAATACACAAGTCATGTTTTCCTTCACCATTTTTGCTCAGCTAATATTAGAGCAGCTGTGTGAATCATAAAACTCGGTATTAAACTTCAAGCCCCTTCACGTCAGTGGAACCGGTAGCCCTTAGAACCCAGAGCCTTTTTTGTGCATTACTGTTTTAATAAATATACACTACAGGTCAAAAGTTTCTAACCTTCTAACACCATGGACTTGCCTGATTTTTAGTTCTTTTTACACTGTAAAACAATGCTGAAGGCATCCAAGATATGCAATAATCTGCTTTGAACAGTTGATAGTGAGATGTCTCTGCTCTAATCTGAGGTGCTCTTCGTTAATTACTGATTTTTGAGGCTGGTACAGTAACGCTAAATGAACTTCTCCTCCACAGCAGAGGTAAGTTTTGGCCTTGCTTTTCTGGGATGGTGTTCATGAGAGCCAGTTTCATTATGGTGCTTGATTGGTTTTGCAAATGCACTTGACAATACTGTTCTTGCAAGAACTACTCCAGAACAGCTAACCTTCACGTCTTGTCGTGTCAACAACTGACTGTTGTTGTTACTTCAATACCAAATGCTGTATATGTTTTGAAAAAAATATGTGTACTGTTCTAGAATGTAGAAAATAAATCCAAACGTGTGTCCAAACTTTTGATTGGTTGAGGATTTTGCAATATAGCGTTACATATCCTTTTTTTATCCCCCTAGGCAATATGATGAATTGATTTTTATTTCATTTTAATCAATTATACAAACATGACCGAGCAAAAAAAAAAAAAAAAAAAAAGAGTCATATAGAATAAGAAATAGCACAGATATGTATGATACTGTATTTTTTATAGTCGTTTCTATGACCAAAATATGATAAAAATATTGAAATTTTGTGAGTTCTACATTTTTGCGATGTCAGCCCCATATTCCAGTAGCAGTAAAAATATACGCATTTAAAAAGTAATGATAACTTCATCTGAGACATCCAAAAACCCAAATGCACAGATTGATGTCTGAAGCCTCCACACACTGGCATTATTTGCTCAAGCTTATGTTTGACCAATCAGCAACATTTAGTAAAGCAAGTTCTATGCTTATAATGTCTGGTACAAGTGATCTTGAAGTTCCTGATATCCTGAAATGATTCTTGTGGTAGAAATCATATGCTGAACGTGAACGGCTTAGGCTAGACACCTCATTCTAAAATAGTTATAGCTGTCACTGTCCTGCTAAAAATGACTTTAATTGTCACACTACTGTCAGCGACAGGAAGCTGTAACCCGGTTGCTTTTTCAGCTTGCTCTCGGCTAACTGAGAGTGATTAGCATGACACCTAACACCATGCCTGCGTATGGAATCTCGAGCCCCCTCTCCCTGATGATGACAGCTCGCGTCAAAGATTTTGATGAGCAATTTGGTAAAGTGCCATTGTACTTGTTCTCGTGTTACTCGGGGAGTATGCAGCGGTGCGCCACATGTGCCACTCGTTCTTGAAGGCAGCATTCCAGGCTCTGAGGTTCCCTGACAGACTGCCGCTCCTGACAATGCTCACTGGCCTACGGTGCTCGGTGCCCATTCTGCTACCAGACTGTAGGCTGCCCCCAAAAACAACAGCCGCATTGTTAATCTGGCCATAATGAAGCCTTATCTTGTAGACATAGGATTATGTTCCAAAGGTACCCTACACTGACGGAGCATAGCGTATAGGAGAGGAAGGAAGGGGGGGGCTGTGGTGAGTGAGAGAATGAGAGAGAGAGAGAGAGAGAGAGAGAGAGAGAGAGGGAGAGAGAGAGAGATTGCAAAGGAGATAAAGAGGAAGGGATAAAGAATACAGGACCAAGAGATGCAGATAACAAGCACTGTAATCTCCTCACCTACTCTAACCAGCTTAACCTCAGACACCCAGGCAGACCTACCCTCTGATTAGCCCACCATGACAAGCAGTAAAGGCCTGCTTAAGGTGAGAAGCACCTCTCCCTCAGCCACACCTTTGCACCCTGTCCCTCACACGTACCTCACGCCCACAGGGCATATTCGTCAGCTTGGGTGGCCCTTAGTTAGTGGGTCACTAAACTGACCTTTGGGTTCAGATAAACCTCTTTAACCCATTCGGAAATCTATGGGAGTATCCCAGGGAAGACAGGACGATAACGCGAAAGATGGGAAACCTCCTGGGAGGACATGCGAGTGGGTATCATTTGTAAACATCCCAGTCGACCTAAAACTTGTCTTTTACAGAACTGTACAGGTTTGGAAACTAAAGCTGCATGGGAACATGGGGGCTCGTCGCTGGGAGAAGGAGCACTCAAAACCAGAGATCTGAATGTGGTGGATAAGCAGCAGCAACATGTAAAGATCCTATTCTGCACCCCCTTGTAACTGGGTTATCAACCAGGAAATAGCCTGACCTGGGCCAGAAGCTCACATTTCCCAATCTCTCGATATAATCTCCCCCTTTCTCCTATATGTCCACTCAGGCTTGACGTACGCAAAACACAGAAATCTGAACAAGTACTCAGCCTGACTGCAATACCTGCTTTTGGAAAGGAAGTGGAGGGAAAAAAAAGAAGGGGGGCCTTGAGGGGAAAGGAAAAGCCAGAGCCAAAAAAGAAAAGGTGAAGAGCAAATCCTTTGCCTAGCACTTGTCAAACAATCCTTTCTTTCACTGCAATCCAAATGACATTTAATTTGATTCTGCCACTGATCTTTTCCGATATCGCGACTGCTTCCAAGACATCCATTCCTCCCGGTGTTCCGCAAATGGCCGGGCATAAGCTGGGGCATAAGTCTCGGGTGCTCTGTCACGCACCGCGCGGCATGCGTACACACACTTGCGCGTGTTCGGCATAATGGCATCCTGAAATGAAACCATGCTCGGTGGAAGCTTTCACTGGGTACATTCAGTCATCGTGTGACACAGAGGTGAGGTGACAAGCAGCCCCGCGTCGCCGCGCTACCAAACAGCACTCGGAAAGTGAGACAGCACAGGATGCTGGAGCACAAAGTGGGCCACACTTAGAGCAGGGGCAAAGTGCTCTCCATTTCCGAACCTTTTCAAAGACCTGTTGACCTTGAGGAAAGTTTCGAATGTCCCAAGTCTATTTAGAAAAACTGATTTCCTTAAAGTCATTTGTAAAATCCGTTTAGATGTGACCCCCCCCCCCCTCCCCTGCCCCCCTCGTTCTGTGCGTGCGTCGCTGGGATAGCTGTGACTTAATCATACTCCGGCCTCTGTTCTCGGAGTTGTGTGCTGACAGCAGCCTGGTCTCGAGCCCAGCTCTCTCACATTCACCCTTTCTCCTCTTCACTGACCCCTACTGGGAGACCAGAGGATGTGTTCTGAGGCTCTGCGAACTCATCTCGACACTAGACACACCTCCAAGTGCAGCCCCGCACGCTTTGTCCCTGAGGTGGAGATGTACGAGTCAACGAGAGAGAGAGAGAGAGAGAGAGAGAGAGAGAGAGAGAGAGAGGGAAAAAAACACTTTACAGCTTAATCTACACGCTTTCTTTTCTTGTCTCAGGAGATCCAGCACTCTCTATAGCATCATAGCATACAAGAGGCTCTCTTACAGAGAAGCAGAGTCAGGCTATCATCATCATCATAATCATCATCATCATCATCATCACGTCGAAGTTCTATTCCAGGCGTCAATTCAAAAATACGATATCAATTTCTGCTATAAGTTACATAATCAAACAAAGAGAAGCAATAATATCTTATTATTTAAAAACATTAATAAGAGTGACAAGGAAAAAAAACTGAATGGAAAACATTTTTCCATTTCCACCAGTGTAAATTTTCTCTGTGTGTACAGGCAGGGATCTACTCAGAGCTTGACAGAACGCTGTTTAGCAAAGTTTCTCACAAAATGGCTGGGAATAAAATTTTACTAACAAGAAAATCACTGTAGCAGGGTACACAAGAGTGACGGTTTCACATCTTCTACTTTTACATCCCCATCTCGTAGAAGCAAATAATAAACATGTGGGTTAACGTCCGGGTTGTTGTATGTTCTTCCCTTGCTTGCCCCGTTACTCAGGCCAACGTAATGACCTTCCTGCTCCAGACATCCGACCCCCATTTCCTCCCCTGCTGCCCAGCCCTCCACTCTGAGCCGCAGTGTAGCAGAGGGACATTAACGGAGCCTCGCGCTGGAATTAGCCCATTAATGTAATGCTAACAAGATGGAATTCTCCTCCCTGGGGCGTAATATTCCAGCAGCATCTCCGCAGTTGTTCTTTTTTGTAAATCACTCAGCTTATCTGAAAGGAGGCGATCGATACGCCAGCATTACAGTAAACAGATAAACTAGAGCTGTTGTGAGGGTTAGTGTCTCAGTCGAGTTCCATTATGAAGCAAAGATGAGGAAGAATGATTAGCGCATACGCACTTATGTCATGCCGTGTTCCGATACTGTACGCTGTAGTATCTCGTCATCGTTTTCTTACAAGGATGAAGCTTATAAACAGTGTGAAATGCTTGTCAAACGGTCAGTTTAGAATAAGGACACAAAACCTTGCAGTAGGAGTGAAAGAGAAACAGAGGACAGGGTGGTGAAGACAAAGACTGTTTGGACATGCACGATTAATATAAGGTTCAGCACCATGGAACCCCAGGGCTAACAAAAGTAAAGAAAAGAGTGGTAAGAGCCATTTAAAAAACCAGACAACTGGTGCAGACATTCTCGGTGTCCCAACAAAGTTTTTACAGAGTGTTGACAGCATGGGCAGAAGTGTGCAGACATGCATTGTCATGTAAGATCACAACACCCTTGGATAGCAGTCCTCTGTGTTTAATCCAAAGTTTCGGCTTCAGCTCTTCAATAAACATCTCAGTGTAACGAGCACTGTTGATTGTTGAACCTTTCTCCTGATAAATCTTCCAATACTGGCCCTTCAGAATCCCAGAAAACTGTAAACAAACATTTTTTCTGCTGATGGTTAAACCTTTTCTTGGTCAGCGAAAAATTGAGGATGTTATAATTCTGGACTTGTTTACTCTCAGGCTCTTAGTGATGAATCCATGTCTCATCCAGTACTGATTCTCTTTAAAAAAAAACTTTCACCATCCAGAGTACCAGTCCAATTTTTGTTTGCAGATATCCAAATGCTTCTGTTTATGCTCTTCCATGAGTTGCTTCAGCACGGAGGAAATCCTCAGACCACAAAGAAATTAATCATTGCACGCTGCTGTTATTTTGAGCAAATTACAAGTGGGGCATCCATTTTAGCCCACACCGCAGTTACATATGAACCGATGTAAGACATTCACATCTGCACAGCAGAGACTGGGGAGACGGTAGCTTTGAAGAGAAATCGCTGATAAGATAATCAACAGAAGTTTTAATATGACCGGTGTGCAGATAATTTTTGACTCATCCTCATATATGCAAATCATGTTGGGTGAGCCGTTCAGCTCACCTGAACACAGACAACAGTTTATTCAGATACATTCTGAGAGAATTTTTCCGAACAGCTGCTGAAGGTAAAGATCTACTTAATACTTTATTATTACAAGAAACTCCTGTTTATCTCAGGTGAATCCTCATGGTTTGTCAGGAGGGGTAGACCTTTCAACAAGCCAAAACTGGGAAGTGATTCAGCCATGATAGGAGGTGAAGACGAGGACATTCTTTAATCCTTACAAAAGGACCACTTCAGTGTGTGATTGCAACAGACCAGGACGAATGACAGACGTGCCTCAAAGATCTGGGCCTCCTTCCGAGCCGCTTAAGTGGATATCTCAAAACAAGACGAGATGGGCGGAAGTGTATCAACGGCTGGGCCAGCACACACACGAGAGAGTACATACACATACACACACATGCGCACACACACACATACATACATACACACACACACACACACACACACACACACATACACACACACATACACACACACATACATACACACACACACATACATACACACACACACATACATACACACACACATATACATACACACACACACATACACACACACACACACATACACACACACACACACACACACACACACACACACACATACACACACACACACATATACACACACACACACACACACACACACACACATATACACACACACATATACACACACACATACACACACACACACATACACACACACACA
>JAAGKR010004128.1:11701-31550 GCA_011419295.1 Clarias macrocephalus
AACTGAATTATGGGAATTTGGAGCATGGACCTGCCCACACTGCACCTCAAACCACAACAGGTCAGGCTGATTATACAATTATTTATGAGCAACTGATTCAGGAATAAAAACCGAGCAGAATGTATACAGTGTCTGAGCAGCCTTGGTAAATTAGTTTGCTAGAAAATTATATTATAGTTGGGCAGTCAGAAGAAACTACTAATATCCACTAACTGAGGAACGGTATCTGATTAATTTACAGCATTTTACCAGAAGTCATAATATTTGATTCATTAAATATCCGCTATACAAATCCCAAACCCCTACTATAAAAAAACATACTCTATGATATAAGTATCTATAAAACAGAAATTCTGTTTGGCTGGCATAGGCATTCCATCACAATCATTATCAGCATTTCTACCAGATTGCAAGAGCACGCAGCGTCATCATCAACTTCATATGACAGGCAGAAGTATGGGCTGGCAAAACACTGGAGCATCATAAATAGCGGCAGCGAGTTTACCGCACACTCCATTTTCAGGAAATGGTAGCACACAGGCGTCAGGATCTGCATGTGGGCAGAGCCTCGGGTAAACCTCTCATAATGTATAAAAATGAGAGCACAAATTGGCACAGATGTTAAAACCAATAACTCGTATAGCCTTTCTATGCAACCGCTTTACACTTGTGGTCCAATTTTTAAATAATATATTTTGCAAAAGATTAAACACAGTTCTCAGCATTAGACAAATTATTAAAAACCTTATTGTGAATACTTCTTTTGGAAGACACAGGCTTTCAAATGCCACACCCATAAAAACACTTATGGCTAAATTGTTTTGAGCTTCAGCACAATAAAATTGACCACATGTTAGAAATCTTGGTTTGGACAACAATGGAGACCAATAGTCGAGAGACAGAGAAAGAAGACGAGGGTGAGTAAGAGTAACCCTTACAGATGAGACCCAGGCCTCTTTGGCTGACCATGTGGTCAACCACGGGATGTCTTTTAGGGAGGATTAGCCAAGGGTCCAGTTTAATCTAAGCCACTACCCTGCAGCAAGTATCATCTGGTGATTTTTTTACAACACGGTTTTGCAGAAATGATAGACAGGCCCTTTATTTGAGGAAAAAGATGGTTGTTCTTGTTATTTTGGTAGATAATTTTCCTGATTTTAGGAATAAATTTTTTGAAAGAAGCGAAATTCTTTGGCAATAGGAATATATTTTTTTCTCTTACAATTTTATTGACATTTGTCTAGAAATAGGATTAATATTCTCATATTTGGTTTGTTGTAAACATATTTTAAGAAATTATAGATAGGTTAAATTTAAGAATATTTCACTTGGTAAGATGGCATTTTTTGCAGTGCACCTAACAATGAACTCACTGTTCTTCAACCCCACTAAAGAGTTCTTTTCAGCATGGTGTTGGAAGATCTGTGATCGAATACCCAGCCGAAACATAGCCCATCTCTTTGCGAAGGAGGAGGCCTGTAGTGACATAGATGCAGGAGCAGGCCAGTCCTCAATACGTCACGTACATCCCTCTGCATATCCCCTGTCTGATAGTGGCTAAGTCGTTCCAATCAGATGCTAAGTGTAGTTGAAGGAAGAGTTCAGAGAGACTACATTTACGTAATTTAATTGAAGAATGAAAATTTTTCCTATGTGTGTGTGCACAGGGTGGCACAGTGGTGTAGGCTCCATTCCCTTGTATGTGCATGGAGTTTGCATGTTCTCCCTGTGCTTGGTGGGTTTTCTTCGGGTACTCCGGTTTCCTCCCAAAGACCTACAGGTTAGGCTGATTTGTGTTCCCAAATTGCCTGTAATGTGTGAGTTAGTATATTTGTGTGTGCCCAGCAATGGATTAGCACCCTGTCCAGACTGTACCCCCCACAGTTGTGGATATGGATGTTCACTAAAATCCTCATAAGCACATACTGTAACTTAATGCACACAGTGTTCTCAAGGACACGGTGAGAGTGCTCTCAAAGTGCTCTCTCTTTCTCTCTCTCTCTCTCACTCACACACACACACACACACACACACACACACACACACACACACACACACACACACACACACACACACACACACACACACACACACAAAGGAACCTTTTAGACTTACAAATCTATCTTTCCCTGAGTAGATTATATAAAACTACAATATGATACAGAGGCATGGTAATTAATAAAATATGAATTCAATAAATCATATTTTTCATTACACTTCCCTTTATTATTCTTTGGCAAACTCACCTAGAGTCATCATAACAACAGAGACAGAGAAAAAAAATCTAAGCAATAAGGCATATGATAACAATAGGAAGTGCTGAATGTATGAACCAATATTCCCACTCTCCCAGACTTGGGCAAGACAAGAAAACCATGAATCATTAATAGCATTAACAGTGGAATGTGTATTACCTCATGCATGGCTTGTATTACTTTAATCAGCCTGAATTATTTGGTATGTAGAACCTGCATACAAACCTCAAACCTCAACATTTATCTTCGTCATTAGTGACGCTGGTCTGCCCACCTGCCACATCCTGAGGCTCTGGTGCACTCTTGGACGGGAATAAATCCACATAGCTCTCTCTGTGACTTTCACTGCTGTTTGTGTTGTTACGAACACCTGGTAGGTCTTACCACTTCCTTGCTTTTTTAGTTCTTCCCCAAAAGTCTTTCATCCAGTCTCCTACAGTAGCTGCAGATCGTGCAGTCGCACGTGCTTGGTGGATCTTGCGTTTGGATTAGCGACAAAGTAGAGGATGGTTTGGCACAATAATGGTTTTGCAATTCATCCACACATATGTTTTTGGATACCTCTGGTTGAGGTTTTTGCCCTATCCCTGTATTTGGGAGTTCTTGTATATTAATACAATTGGTAGGGCGTTTGTCCAGGATAGATCCGCATCTTCCTCTCAAGTCCATATGACACAATTGTGGCCACATTTTTGAGAATCATCTAAGAAACCTTTGTGCTAATTATTAAACATCCCTCCTTTTTGACACATGATCTAAACAATACAGTATGTCAACTTTGCATAATTGAAAACTTTGAACTATACCATACTCCTCGTACTGTATGTACTGTACTTGTTTTCCTCCAAACCTGCATCTCCTCTGGTGTTAACATCACTTAAATCTGCTGTTGGGGTTAAAGTAGGGTTAGAGACTCAGGTTATGGTTTCCCTTTTCTCTCTTTTCTCTCGTGAAGCTGTCTTTGCTGCTGCATCCGTTGCTACATTTCCCTTTGGAATCCGATCAGTATTGTTAGTCTGAGCATCATATTTGCAGAATGCAATTGATTTTGGTAATAGGATTACATCTAGTAATTCAGAAATGATGGATGGTGAGAAATGTGTTTGCCCCATAATCTGGAATCGATGTAGTTGTTAACTGTTTTATTCTTTGCCAATGAAGGGCTTCAGGCAGTATTCTATCAGCTCTTGTGTTTTGGCAGAGAAATTCCTTTGTAGTGGTTCTGCTTTAGAATTTTATGTGTTGTCTTGAAAATGCTACAAAATGTATACGAAATGCTAATCTGTTCATGAACAGTTATAAATCTGGATTCTGTAGTGGCACTTCTGTAGATCAAACCCTAAGGAGAATAAACTCGATTAACAGTGGGCAATGCACCAGTGGTCCTCTTCTATGCCTTGTGTAGGAAGTAGAGGTGCAGGGTTTAGAACAACTTTTTACAGTGATGTTTGGCATTTCAAGTAATATAGCATTGTACTTTAGTTACCATGCTGCAAATAAATATGATATTTTCTGTTCCAATAAAAGCACTGAAAATGCATAAGTAATATGACTATAGGGGTCATATTACTGTAACCCACTATATCCTTGAGGCTGCAATTGCCTTCTCATCCATTTCTGCACACACATGGGTAATCCCACCAATTACAGGGCCTCAAATCTGACTTTGGGTGATCACCACTGTTTCAGTTCCCTGAAGTAAATCTACATCATTCTTGCCCTAAAGCTATAATTCTTTAGCATAGACACGGATCATCTTTGGAAAGTCTCACATACAAATAACCAAATTTTCTTCCCAGCCAGGTCAACTCTACTGCATTACACAATTCTTTTACACATCACTACATAATTTAACAGCATTGCATAAGCATTTGCTTCTGGGGCTGTACTTTATAGCTGGGTTAGCAGTGCATTGCCAGTCTCATTCATATGACATCTAAACCAAATCTTTCCACTTATCTTCTTTGTCCCTTAGCATGAGAGGTGCCCCAACTAAAGGCATAAGGGTTACACGCCCTCATGTGAACACATGTACACCCTGGACAAGGTACTAATCCATCGCGGGGCGGTGCACACACTCACCCATACACACACTCACACATACATTCACACACTACGGGCAGTATGGGAATCTGAATATCTTTGGTCGGTGGAAGGAAACCCGGAGGAACCCCCCCAAACACTGAGAGAACATGCAAACTCCATGCACAGAGAGATGGGCATCGAGCCTGGCCTGGAATCAACCCCCGCACCCTGGAGGTGCAAGGCGACAGTGCTAACCACTACACCACCATGCCGCCTACAGTGAAACACATTTACTGGCAAATAATCTGTAGCAGTAGGTATTGTGCATACACATGCCTTGTCTTTCACTTTAGCATTTGCCCACAGCTGCATGCAGAGCTTCCATTCACATACAACAGGGGCGATGGAACACATTTCACAAGGCAGAAAGCTTGAGGTTCAGTGTCATACTTGCAGTCCTGCTGGTGTACTCAGGAGACTTGTACCTAATTCACACATCAAATCTCACCCCAATAGATGACAAAAAGGAGGATTTAAATGTACATTCAGAGAAAGCCAGACGCTTCAAAAGCTGTGTGAAGTTTTATTGAACTGCCTGGCCTGAAGTACCCACAGAGTTCAGGAATCTGCTACTCATTTTTAGAAGGTTGTCAAAGTCACATGCGTTAATGCGTGAATGACCTGCATCAGAATCTACTGAAAATGTAATAGGGTTGCCACGCAATTCTGTTTTTAGAAATTCATGATATTTTTGTATTCCCATCCTCTCTGTGCACTTTCTCAACCTCAAGCAGATACCCACTGTATCTTTGTCCATTCTCGCTAGGGAGGCGCCTGGCAATTTTGCAATCAACATTTTGATCCATGTCCCATACTGATTACGATAATTATTCCAGACATCTGGATGCATTTTGCATCATGTGATTTTCTTCAGGCCACAGTCTATTCCAGGTGACCTCGCCAATTCGACCATGGACATTATCACATACAGAGTGGAGCTGTTCCTCATTGTCCAGCACGGGCCCACTACTGATGGGACTGTCTGTTTGTTTTTTTTATTTTTTATTTTTTTTCAGTTTATTTGTATTTTGTTGGTGTATGCTCTGATATGCGATGTTGAGTTGAGATCAGTATTGGTGTTTTTGCATGTGCTGCAGAGCTGTATGATGGGGGCGAAGGGTGTTTAAGGTGGGCAGTCATCCTTCGAGGTGGGCAGCCATCCACGTCAAGATCTGTCTTACCCCCCTGGAGAGAATGCGAGAACTGACCTGTCTGTGCGTGTGTTGTTTTAGTGTCCCTAACACAAACTTGATGCATCCACATCTCAAAGGGAGCCCGAGCCATAATTATTCTATATTTCTTTTTCTTGTTCTCTTTTTCTATTTGTTCTAACCAAACTTTCGACATCTCTAATCATCTTGGACTAAAACAAACAAAAACCAAGAAGGGCTTCTTGTATACATAAAATTTGTTCATTTGATGCCAGATTTCCTCCAACCTCAGTAAAGGGAAACAAATAGGTTCCAAACCCCATGGACCCACTCCACATTCTTTTAGAGTCCAAGTCTACAGTAGAGTCCAATTTTACTCTCTCTCATTCATTCTCCCAATACTAAAGGTTGCAAAGAGCCAGGGTTCCTGTCCCCTTTTCTTGTCGTCTCCAATTCTCCAGTAGAGTCCAACTCTATTCTTTAAAGAAAAGAAAAGAAAATTTTATTTCTTGTACTGTACAAACAGCATTTTCCTTTCCATTTGTTGAAGTTTGCCTCACTGCATCACAAGGCCTTCCTCTCAACCTGATAAGAATTTAGGGTGAATTGAGGTAAAGTAAAACCTTCAGAATTGTGGACTATATCCCTATCAAGTGCTGGACCTGCACTCGATCACTCCTGCATCCACATGCTCTCATCGCCACATACTTGTCATGGAGAATTCTGTTACTCAATAAACTTACCATTGGACAATGTCTATCAAGATAGAACAAGCTTTATTTTCTCTTCAGGGTCGGTCAACTCGCTCAACACAGATGCTAAGATTCAAAAGTTAGTGCTATATGTGCATGTGCGTAGTTTTGGATATGGATGTTTGTTGAAATCCTCCCACATCTGTCCCTGGTATCTGTACCTGGTTCTCCAGATAAGCACATGACACACTGCTCTCAAAGGCAGGCATACACACACAAAACCTTTTAGACTCACACGTCTGTCTAGCAAAACATACAAGCAAGTATATCACATCAGTGTGTAGTTAGAGTGTAAAGAAATATTCAATTCATCTGATCTTTGTGTGTAGAGTTTTGATGCAAAAGTACCATTAAAGTGTTAAAATAGTTTTTCAAGTTTTTTTGCCTTACTTTTTGTGTATTAAGTTTTGACAAAATGCACTACTGCAGAGATGCGGTTCTAGAAAATGAATCAGCATCTTCAGACCTACAGTAGATCAGAATCTAGCATTCAGCAGCACTCTGGTGTAGATGATGAATTTAACGCCTTTCGATGATTGAATAAAGATGATATGGACGATGAAGAAGAGAGCGAAACTGGCTTTGAGCTCCAGCTCTTCAGTTCCACTCCAGGTTCAGGTTTCTGGAGTGTGTTTGTTTTGCTCAGCAGTTATTCGATCTGTTCATGAGAACGAACGGAACCAAGGTTCCTCCGAGACGATCTGCTTACGTTCCTGCAGACAGCACATTGATTTTGATATCAGATAAACATATTCTCCAGTCGGAATTAAAACCCCAGAAGGTGAGATTTATTAAAATATAATAAAGAAGGAGAAGAAGAGCTGAGTGACAGAACAGCTAGTAAGCCCTGAGGATCAGATGCAGTAACATCACACTGGACACTGACTTAGCTGAGCATAGGGCAGAGCGGGGAGCGCGCCCATGAGGCTGAACGGTGTGGTGTTAGCACCTCCTACAGGAAACACACACACACACACACAAACAAACACACACACACCTTACCTTATTCATATTGCATTCAGTTTAAGACTAGGTCTGTCCTCATAAAACCTTTAAGGTTACATGATATTCACATACAGCAAAAACCCAAAAATGATCTAATGTATTACTTTAAGATGTGTATGTATGTATGGGTGTATAAGTGTATGTGTTTATATTATGTATATGTGTATAGTTTGGGCATGTGTTTATGTGTATGTACATATGAGTGTGTGCATGTGTTTGTGTCTATGAGTTAGTGTATACCCCATCCAGGGTGTATCCAGCCTCAAGTCTCCTGGGAAAGGCTCCAGGTCCCCCACAACCCTGTATACAAGATAAAGCGGGATAGATGATGAGTGAGTGAGTGAGTGTGTATACGTGTTTGTGTGCATTTATGCATATGAGTCTATGTAAGATTTTGTGCATGTTGTTTGAGTGTGTGTTTTTCTAAATGAATATATGTTTGTGTATGAGTGTTTGTGTATATGTGTGCATATGAGTGTGTATGCATGTATTTATGTGTGACTTATATGTATGTCACAGTATATGTATGTATGTGTGTCTGTGCTAGTGTGTATATGTGTGTGTGTGTGTGTGTGTGTGTGTGTGTGTGTGTGTGTGTGTGTGTGTTCAAGCAGTGATGAGAACAGTACACGATGCAAAGAGAGACAGGTGTTGTTCTCAGTGTGAGGTTCGGACCTCAATGAGCTCATCATGAATTTCTCATCCTCGTCTTAATCCTGAGTTATTTTTACTCTGAACAGGAAACACGAGTCTCCTCAGCCACGCCCAACCATCAACCACACCCACACTCCCAGTCATGCCACCTCTCACACTTGCACTCCACTGTTTTTCAGAATCCAAATAAATGAATACATTTTATATTCCCCTTTTATTCATTCATTTAATTTTACACCTTTATAATCTTCCTTTTTTTAATCGTCATTAGCCACGCCCACTTCTCTCAGCTTCCTCATCAGGTTTTTATTAAATGGCATCACAAAGTCACTGAAGTCCACTTCATATGAGAGACGATTCCTCCTCTCCACTCTCCGCTCCACATGATGAGTAGACGATGCTAATCTCTTCCCCCACACCTACACACACACACACACACACACACACACACACACACACACACACACACACAGATTTTCTGTTGATTTTCCACAATGTTTTGTTGTTTGTACTGCATTTAGTGCACTATACACTACACACTCACCGTCTTGGGTGTGAAGTGAATGTCGTGTGTATTGGTGGTGACTGTGACGTGCTGGTTAACTGTAATAATGTGTTCCTTCAGATTCACTCTTTTCTCTTTTAAGTCTGGTAATACAGCTTCAACCTGCAAACACACAGGTGTGTGATAATGTGCATTATAGTGGGATAGAGTGTGATAGAGTGTGATGATGTGAGAAGGTGTGATGGTGTGTAATGGCATGTCATGTTGTGTGATATATGATGGTGGGTGAATGTGTGTCATGGAGTATGATGGAATGTAATGATGTATGATGGTGTGTCATGGAGTATGATGGAATGTAATGGTGTATGATGGTGTGTCATGGAGTATGATTCAATATAATGGAGTATGATGGTGTATCGTGGAGCATGATGGAATGTAATGGAGTATGATGGTGTGTCATGGAGTATGATGGAATGTAATGGTGTATGATGGTGTGTCATGGAGTATGATGGAATGTAATGGTGTATGATGGTGTGTCATGGAGTATGATTCAATATAATGGAGTATGATGGTGTATCGTGGAGCATGATGGAATGTAATGGAGTATGATGGTGTGTCATGGAGTATGATGGAATGTAATGGTGTATGATGGTGTGTCATGGAGTATGATGGAATGTAATGGTGTATGATGGTGTGTCATGGAGTATGATTCAATATAATGGAGTATGATGGTGTATCGTGGAGCATGATGGAATGTAATGGAGTATGATGGTGTGTCATGGAGTATGATGGAATGTAATGGTGTATGATGGTGTGTCATGGAGTATGATGGAATGTAATGGTGTATGATGGTGTGTCATGGAGTATGATTCAATATAATGGAGTATGATGGTGTATCGTGGAGCATGATGGAATGTAATGGAGTATGATGGTGTGTCATGGAGTATGATGGAATGTAATGGTGTATGATGGTGTGTCATGGAGTATGATGGAATGTAATGGTGTATGATGGTGTGTCATGGAGTATGATTCAATATAATGGAGTATGATGGTGTATCGTGGAGCATGATGGAATGTAATGGAGTATGATGGTGTGTCATGGAGTATGATGGAATGTAATGGTGTATGATGGTGTGTCATGGAGTATGATGGAATGTAATGGTGTATGATGGTGTGTCATGGAGTATGATTCAATATAATGGAGTATGATGGTGTATCGTGGAGCATGATGGAATGTAATGGAGTATGATGGTGTGTCATGGAGTATGATGGAATGTAATGGTGTATGATGGTGTGTCATGGAGTATGATGGAATGTAATGGTGTATGATGGTGTGTCATGGAGTATGATTCAATATAATGGTGTATGATGGTGTATCGTGGAGCATGATGGAGAATGACGTTGTGTAATAGTCTATGATGGTGAGTGATGGTGTATGATGGTGTATAGTGTAGTATGATGGTGTGTGATGAAGTATGATGGTGTGTAATAGAGTATGATTGTGTACAAAAGTATATGATGGTGTGTAGTGTAGTATGATGGTTTGTGGTGGAGAATGACGGTGTGTGATGGTGTATGACAGCGTATAATGGTTATGGAGGAGTGTGGTGGAGTATGGAGGTGTGTGATGGACTATAATGGTGTGTAATGGAGTATGATGGTGTGTGCTGGAGTATCATGGAGTGTGTAGTGTATTATCATGGTTTGAGTGGAGAATGATGGTGTGTGATGGAGTGTGGATGTGTGCGGTGGAGTATGGAGATATGTGATGGAGTATCATGGTGTGTAATAGAGTATGATTTTATACAAAGGCATATGATGATGTGTAGTGTAGAATGATGGTGTGTAATGGAGTATGATGGTGTGTGTGATGGAATATAATGGTGTGCAGTGTAGAATGCTGGTTTGTGGTGGAGAATGACAGTGTGTGATGGAGTATGACAGCGTGCAATGGATTATGGATGTGTGTGATGGAGTATGACAGCGTGTAATGGATTATGGATGTGTGTGATGGAGTATGGAGGTGTGTGATGGAGTGTGTTGTGTATTATAATGGTTTGAGTGGAGAATGATGGGGTGTGGACGTGTGTGGTGGAGTTTGTTGGTGTTTAATGACCTCTCTCTCCATTAGTTTTTCTGTCTCTCCTGTAGAAGGTGCTGCTTTCTGAGCTGCTGCTCCCACTTTTCCCCTTTTTCCTTTTTTATTCTCTTTGCACTTGGGAAGGCTGTCGAATTTGGTTTTGACCAAATCAATGATTCTCTGGTCTCCATACACACTGGCCAGGTCCAGACAGCTCTGTCCTGAACACAAACACAGAGAGACAGCTCTAATAATCAGAGACGCACATTCACCTGACTGATGTTTACTTTAATTACATTTTATTTACAATAAATGTCAAGGCAATGACATGCAAATACACACACACACACACACACACACACACACACACACACACACACACACACACACACCACTCTCTCTCTCTTTCTCTCTGTCTCTGAGTACCCTTGTTGTTTGTGGCTTGTACGTTAGCGTTGGACGTGATGAGCTGACGTACACAGGTGAGTCTGCAGCTCTCGATGGCCTTCATTAGGGGCGTGGCTCCATTTAAAGCCACGGCGTCCACCACAGCTCCATGTTTCACTAACAGCTTAATGAGGTCCTGTTGTCCAGCGTGACAAGCGTGATGAAGAGGAGTCCACTTAAACTGATCGGATGCATTCACATCTGCCCTGCACACACACACACACACACACACACACACACACACATTATATAATCAAGCATACAAATGGAATATTATGTACATGTACAATATATAAACATATAAATAATGTTAGTCTGTCTTTCTGTTCATCTGTCTATCCACTTGTCTCTCTGTCTGTCTATACTGTAAATCTGATATTTTAGCTGTCTCTCTGTTCATCAGTCTGACTGTTACTTCATCTCTTTATTTATCATTGGTTTGTCTGTTTGTCTTTTTGTTTGTGTAGCTGTGTGTGTGCTCAATACCCAAGAGTGATGAGGAACTCGGCCATCTCATAGCCCCCGCTGCTGCACGCAGCCATGAGTGGTGTTTTGTAGAAGCGGTCTCTGATGTCCACAGGGACCCTCTGACTGAATGCTAAACACAGCGACTCGAAGTCTCCGGTTCGAACACAACGGTTGATGTTGGTGTAGACCTTGTGCGGCTCATCCACGTACCAGGCCGAGTCGTCCTCCACAGGGTGAGAAGGCGGATGGTCACGGTCAAATCGCTTGGTATCAGTGAACGGCTGATAATTCTCAATCATGAACTGCGGCCCTCCATCTGGTCTTTTATCCATGATGTCGTGAGGAAGTGTGCAGATAGGGAGAGGAACCACAGACTTCCCTTTCTTCATCTTCCCTTGCCCAACCTTTCTGCCTTTCCTACCTTTCTTCTTCTTCACCTTGGCCTCGTAGGACGACAGGACGAACGCTTTTTGAAGGTACTGCAGTCCCTTGAAGAAGTCATTGATGTTAATCACACCTTCATACTTCTTGTCATGGTCAGCGATGATCTTCTGAAGACGTTCCTCATCCACAGGTGCGTCATGCTCCTGGAGGACGTATGCAAACTTCTCTCTTGAGACCTTCTCCACGGGTGCCTCGGTCTCCCCTGTGAGCTGGAAGGCATTCCTCAGGGCTTCTTCATGTTCACATGACCAGTCGTGCAGAGTGAGAGCCCAGAGCTCGTTGGGATTAAGCGTGCCAGGTTTGGAGAACTTTGTAAACACTCGCTCGGCCTTTTGCAGCTCCTTCAGCACCGCCTTGTGGCCATGTGCTTTTGCGATCTGACGTGGAACCAAACCGTTAATGTTCTTCAGCTTCGGGTTGCATCCTAGAGGGCACGTGGATAATCTCGTTCAGTTAGCTACAGTTAGAGTGAGTTAATAACTAAAGACAGAACTGATGCACTAAAACACACCTCTCTGTGCCAGAAACCTGCAGCACTCAATGTGACCTCCAGCTGCAGACAGATGCAGAGCCGAGTTTCCCTCTACACCCAATGCGCTGAAATCAGCCTGGTACGCTGACAACACCCGCAACACCTCATAAACAACAACAATAATAAGGATGTAACATTACACAAAAAGCCTGGCTGAGAATCATAAGAAACTTTAAATTCTAATATATATATATAAAATATGTACTTAGAAGTATCCACAGAAAAACTCAGGCACAGTGTTTTAATATTTTTATAGTAAGGATAATTTTGCTGTCTCTTACCTGGAAGAATCCTCCAGCTGCAGCGAGCTGAGCGGCGTTCTGGTGTTGTTTATCCTCTGTGTTCGGGTTTCCTCCTCTCTGCAGGATGTTTCTCACTAACATCACTGAGCCGGCCCTCGCCGCTTCCATCAGGGCTGTCCGCCCTGTTACCTGCACACACACATGCACACACACACACATATGCACACACACATGCGCGCACACACACACACACACACACACACACACACACACACACACACACACACACACACACACACACACACATTAGTGTGTCAATTCAAGAGAAGTCAAGAGAATTTCTCGTGCACACTTATGCTTCTTAAAAAAACTGTCCAAACTTACCTAGCCCTATGTGAAAAAGTAATTTCCCCCTTACTAAATAAGTTAAACTTGACTTGCCACACACACAATATGACAAATATACAGGAAAAAAAGGTAGAGGGCAAATACTTTTTCACGGCACTGTTTGAATAAGCAAAACTGCATTTTCTTATATTCTTAGTGAGGTATTATTATTATTATTATTATTATTATTATTATTATTGATGAAAACAGTGAAACATGTAAATCACATAACATAAATAAGATTGGCTATGAGAGAATAAGGTACTTAAAAGTATTAATTTTACTACAACATTGTTCTTGCATTTCCTATATTTTGCATATATTAGTCTGTTGTTCTGTATTGGGTTCCAACTCTTGAGCCAGTTTTGTGATCACAAACAATGGAATCTCAGTCATCTAAAAAGAGTTCAGGAAGCTTCAATTAGGTCCCTAAACTTCAAATTTATATTTATTAAGTTACACTTTTATTAGAACGACTCACCTGATCAGTGGCATTAGGATCGGCTCCACTCTCTAAAATCATCATGCAGATGTTCTCACACTCTTTGGCGTGTTCACAGGCCAGCAGGAACACTGGTTTCCCTGCGTTGGATATGTTGTTGGCGTCCGCTTTGCTGTTGAGCGCCACCTGCAGACAGTGTGTGTGCCTCTTTGATGGAGAGATGCAATAAAACAACACTCCTGAATGGTGAATCAGACAGGACAGAAACAATTACAAAAACATTCATGATAAATGTCCAGTAGTCCTAAAGCAGTCAGCGCACCTTTCCCCTCATTATCCACCAGCTTCATGTCGGCGTGGTTGTTTGCCAGGAGGGCCAGCATATCGTCATGACCGAGTTCTGCGGCGAGTATCACCGGAGTGCGTCCTCTCTTATCCTGGACATCGGGGTGAGCTCCCAGAGACAGGAGGATCGCAGCTGTGTCCAGGTCGTTGGAGACGGAGGTCAGGTGAAGGACACCGTTTCCCTCTTTTGGTTCTGTCAGGTTGATCAGGTTCGGCACGCCAAGACGCACCATCTTCTCCACTTCATCTGTATTTCCCTCTCGTACTAACTGCAGGAGCCTGTAGATCTGCAGAACCTCCAGGCGGCCCTCAGCCACTGCACTCCTTTTCATCTTCATCATGGACATTGTTGTCCTCTCCTCTCCAACTCTTTCAGACATCTGAACATCCAGAGGGAGACAAGCAGGCGTTAATACATAATTTAAAAGATCACCAGTACATCTTGTCTCCACGATGACGATGATGTTCCACGATTCTGCTTTACCTCCGCCCCTTTCAGTTCTGTATTGTGAAGTTTGGTTTAGTCACAAGTTTTACCTGGGTCCTTTTTCCTTCTATTTGTTTCATCCTTTCTTATTCAATTTTGTGATGATTGTGAATATTTTGCCATGCAGTTCACATGTACACACATATACAGTCCAGCCCATAAGGATTTGGACAGTGGCACAGTTGTTGTATTTGTGCCTTTGTACTTAATGTACAACACAACAGATGTAAACTTAAGTGTCATGTAATGGAGCTGTAGACATTGCGTAAACATGGATGAAATACAAAATAAAGAACTGAAATCTAATCAAGAACAGTAACAGATTAACATGAACAGAACAATAACATAAAAAGCAGTAACCTAAGACTTGATGGCAAACAGTTGATGTAACATAAACAGCAGTAACAGACCCAAGAATGAAGACGTAAAAACTCAGAACATAAATAATATAACTAATCAAGGAGTTTAATAAGAAAATATGTGAGAGGAACATGAAGCACAAAGTGAGAAACTGAGACACAAAATAAGTTCCCTAAGCACATTAATTTATTATTTTAACCTAGCCTTAATATTCTTCTGCACCTGTTGGTTGTATGTTGTTGTATAATCATAATAATTGAACTGGCTGCTGTAACTTTACAATTTCACTCCCTCATCGTCTTTACCGCTTTATCCTGTATACCAGGTCACAGGGGGCCTGGAAACACCCTGGGCTGGGTGCCAATCATCACAGGGCACACACACTCACACGCCCGGAGGAAACAAATCAAGCATGGCGAGATCATCCAAGCTCCATGCACACAGACCTGAGGTGGGAATCAAACCCAGACCCTGGAGGTGCAAGCCGACAGGTCTAACCACTGAGCCATCTGTAAGTTTCTATCAAAATTGTATATAAAATAACAGGTGACTGACTCCAGCCCTTAAGAAAATTCCATTTCTTCACTTGCTTGCTTTCGTGCTATGGTTTTGGGTCGTTGTTCATCTGTACTGTGATGCGCTATCAACCATATCAGTTTTGCAGCATCATGATTGCTTCATTTTAAATCCATTGTGGAGATGCAAATTCTATACTTGCAGATGAGCCATTCTACAGAAATGGTGGAAAATGCTGTCACTTAGTTTTGCTGATGCCAAAATCATTTAAATGAACATAACGGACACATTACTTGGATATTTTCAGAAAATATAGTATGTACTTTGAATTATAAAATTTGAAAATTGAGGTCACTAGATGAAATGCACTGTACAAATGCAAAAGTTATGTCAGATGTCTCTTTTCATTTGTTTAGAAATGTCATAAGTCCGTCTCTTCTGACTCATTTTATAATTATAACTGATTGCATCTAATAATTGATTTTAACATATTTGAAAACCATGCAAGCCAAATTGTAAATATTTCTGAAAATAATTTGCTCAATTGTCATTGGTGTTACCAGGAAGAAAAGTAACACCATTTATTAAATGTATAAAACTTTTTTTTTTTTTTTAAGTCATAAAGCTCTACTTTTTGTGGAATTAAAAGTAAGTTATTGCTATTAAAGTAGGTCTAGGTGTGAAAGAATAAATACATTTTAAAAGGTTTTTATGAACTAAATTCCACTTTTTCTGTAGAATGACCCAGACGGAGTATTCGGGTATAAACAGCTCTAATTTGTGAGATAAATAAATGATAATAATATCAGTTTGTGAAGTAAAAAGTGTGCGACTCACCACGCTGTGAGAGCCTTCACACTGCACTTATCCTGGGATAAATCAGAGAGAAATGCTGTGTATGTGTGTGAGTGTGTGTGTCTGTGTCTGTGTATGAGAGAGAGACAGGACTGAGCTGCACTTAAACATTGTCTGTGGTGTGTTGACAGACAATGTCTCCATGGGAACAGCACACAACTCCTAAAAGAAGATTTAACACACAGGCCTTTTCTCAGGATAAATAACACCGGTCTGAGTGCCTTCCCTGCACAGGACCAGGTCAAATCTCACATGTGTATGGACACTTTCTCATCTGTGTGTGTGTGTCCGCGTGTGTCCACATGTGGTTATAGATTATTCACATAATCAGTGAACAACTTATAAGCATATGGATGTGGAGTGATATAAACAATGTATGGGTTTATTTCAAATATTATAAATATATAGTATTAATAAGAATTGTTAGGAATTGTGAAATCACAATGTTTTGAGTCATGTTTACTTTTAAAACTCCTGTTAAAAGAAATTTCAGAGAATAATGTTTTTTATTTTAGATTACAACAGACCCATTCTGTGGTATAATAATAATAATAATAATAATAATAATAATATGTCATAAATGTGGTTTATAATTAGTTTATTTTAAAGCATATTTATTTGTAAGAACGCACGCGCTCAAACCAGGAAGTAGGTGACTCGAAACGTGTTAAACGCGCGTACACGCGCTCTTCCGCCCTTCCTGCATTTTGACCAATCAGAGCGCGTCACGGATTACCTTTCACCCCAAGTCCATGTTCCACTCACAACGCTAGACTACACTAAACTAAATTAGACGCACAGTAAATCATGGAGCAGAAGAAGATACTGTGTGTCGGGTTGGTGTGTTTGGACATCATTAACGTGGTGGACAAATTTCCGGAAGAGGACACGGATACGAGGTTTATTTACTCAAATGCAATAATCTAATAACATCATTTCAGATTGTGTTTTATAAATCCGCAGTGAAGACAGAAGTCAGGGTTAAAGTACAGCTCTTACCTACTGCTGCGTGCATGGTACAGAGAGATCAGACAGGACATGACTGTTGTGTGCATGGTACAGAGAGATCAGACAGGACATTACTGCTGTGTGCATGGTACAGAGAGATCAGACAGGACATTACTGCTGTGTGCATGGTACAGAGAGATCAGACAGGACATTACTGCTGTGTGCATGGTACAGAGTGATCAGACAGGACATTACTGCTGTGTGCATGGTACAGAGAGATCAGACAGGACGTTACTGCTGTGTGCATGGTACAGAGTGATCAGACATGCAATAACTGATGTGTGCATGGTACACAGAGATCAGATTGCTACCGCGTGCATGGTACAAAGTGTTTAGACAGTTAATTACTGCTGTGTGCATGGTACAGGGTGATCAGATATGCAATAACTTCTTTGTGCATGGTACAGAGAGACGTGTGCTTGGTAATAATTGCAATGTCATAAATGTGTATTAACACCTTTTGATGGTCTGGTCTGAGCTTCTGGTATACGTCTTATATCAACTTATCAACGTTGATCAGTGCTGAGGAAGCTGTGTGCTGATCTTAAATATTGATGATGTGATATTAATAAAATAAAGCCAGATGCTGAGCTCACCTTGGCTTTTGCAGCTTATTCATCTGATGCAGCATATGTGCGGGGCCTGATCTCTGCTAAAGCAGTCAGGAGACATGCCCCCTTACAGAATCATCCACGGATGTCACTGCTGATGTTAGAGAAAACCTATCAAACTGAATTTATGTTAAATTAGGTAGATATGATTTTCTGACCAGGGTTCATGTATAGATAAAACTCAGTATTTGTTGAGGGGGAAAACGATTTCGTAGATAGAGTTAAGAGGTTGAAGCTAAAAAGAATCTGATTAGCTTCAATGTAATCAGTGATGTTAATATTTCAGGTTGAAGCCCACGTACATGCCTGCTTGTCTGCTCATAATGTCACTACTCAACATTTTGATTTATGGTGCAGGGTTAACTTCAGGCAAATTGTTACAGTACCTAACAATTGCCAAAGTTTCATCAAATTCTTTCCAGACTATTTTGCGGGACTCTGTGACAAAATCAGTTGAACAGACTTACAGATATACATACAGACAGATAAACACGCTGTTTTTCTGAGACTGGTTTTGGTCCCTCCAATCTACGAAATGTAAAGATGATATTGAAAGAATGAGTTCTGACCATGACATGTACAGACAAAACCTGTCTTTATTCATACAGGCGCATCTCTCAGTCAATTAGAACATCATCAAAAAGTTTCTTTTATTTCAGTAATTCAACTAAAAAAATGAAACCTGAATATTATATAGATTTATTACACAGACTGATATATTTCAAGTGTTTATTTCTTTTCATTTTGATGATTATGGCATACAGCTAATGAAAACTCAAAATTCAGTATCTCAGAAAATCTGAATATTGTGAAAAAGTTCAATATTGAAGACTCATTGTGTCACACTCTAATCAGCTAATTAAAACACCTGCAAGGGTTTTACTTTTCGAATTGAATTACTAAAGTAAATCAACTTTTTACTAATGTTCTAATTGACTGAGTGTGCCTATGTCTGTATGTACATGTGTGTGTGTTTTGCAGATGTGTGTCCCAGAGGTGGCAGCGAGGTGGGAATGCCTCAAACTCTTGCACGGTTCTGTCACTACTCGGTGCTCCCTGTGCCTTCATGGGTTCTCTGGCTGCAGGACCGATTGCTGAGTAAGTGCACTTCCTCTTCACTTAACACTGCATTCAGATCAGAACTGTATCATGCTGTACCATACTGTAGGGCTGCACGGTTAATGAGGGGCGGGAATCACGATCTCGCATCGATCATGCGATTACATTTCTGAGGCGATTCTCTTGCGTGTATTTCCCTGCATTCAGATCACGCTGCATTCACGAGTTCACTTGCCAACAATCCCGGATTGCTATATCAGTCAAGGACACTGGTTGCACAAAACACTATTAAATTACTAGTCGCAAATGAGATTAGCAAATGATTTAGTTCCACAACTCAATCCCTTCTCATCTCTGTTCCTCATTTATGGCGTTCCGCTGTCACTCACATGACGTGTAACAAGGAAGTGGGGCTAAGCAAGCTAACCAGTAATCAGGAGTTGGGGTAGGATGCTGTTATTTTCATGCGAAAAACTGTTTTGAATCCTGATTTTATTTTTGTTCGCTTAAACGCGCTCTTACTCCATCAAACTCACACTCGTGTGCTCAATATCACAACACTCTGCTCGCGGAATTCCAACCAATTATGAGCGCTTTTTTTATTTTATTTTTATTTTTTTATTCTGACGACCTGTTTCTGATTGACTCCTTTTAATGTTTTATGTGTCCGCTCAATGCGTATAGATGTGTCAAACACCTATGCGGTTTGACTCGCGGAGCGTTAGGCACCGCGAGGCACATCAAGTGACTGCCTGCGAGCTTCCGTGAGGACCGCCCAAAAATAAATAAATAAATAAATTAATTTTT
Organism: Clarias macrocephalus; assembly: GCA_011419295.1. Classification (NCBI taxonomy): domain Eukaryota; kingdom Metazoa; phylum Chordata; class Actinopteri; order Siluriformes; family Clariidae; genus Clarias; species Clarias macrocephalus. The sequence continues at coordinate 31,199 of JAAGKR010004128.1, forward strand.
TGTAAAAAAGGTGAAAATTAATTAATTAATTTTTTCGCGCGGAAAGATTGGAAACGTAATCACAGCGCCCAAACTCTCTGAGAACAGAGAGAAAGCTACAGAGGAGTAGCCTGGAAGTTTGTTTAAGATTGAGGAATAAACACTTTGACAACAATAAATTCTACACTGTGTAACTATGTACAGTGGAACCTCGGATTGCGAGTAACGTGGTTTACGAGTGTTCTGCAAACCAAGCAAAGATTTTTAATATTTTTTTATTCGGAAACCGAGCAAGTTTTAGTTTACGAGCGCCGAATATCATTTATCACGCATGCGACTCTTATTTTGACACCGAGCGTCACTCTCTCAACCC
>JAAGKR010004128.1:31570-65422 GCA_011419295.1 Clarias macrocephalus
CCCCCCCCCCCCCCCCCCCACATACACACGCACAGACGCTCTCTCGCCTTTTCACCCCCTCAGAAACACACAGAAACGTTGCTCTGTCGCGATTCTTTTCAAAGGTAAGGTGCTGGTTCATTAGTTTTTTTTTTTTACTTTACAGCAGTGATTCCCTTAGTATGCGCTCACGCCAGGTCAGAGAGATTTCTTTTCCCCTGTTAAAACGGTGTTTCCGTTGTGTGTGTGTTTGTTGTGAAACTTAAAAACGATTCCCTTAGTGTGCGCACATGCCAGTGTCAGAGATTTCTTTTTTCCCTGTCAAAATGGTGTTTCCGTGTTTGTGTGTGTCCGTTTGTTGTGAAACTTACGTGATTCTGTTAGTATGCGCTCACGCCAGTCCTGCTTTTCTTCCGTTAAACCAGTGTTTCCGCTGTGTTTATGCGCTTGTTGTGAAAAGTTAGTCCGTTAATATACGCTCATGTCAGTCTCAGAGATATTTCTTTTTTTCCTGTTAAAAAGGTGTTTCCGTTGTGTGTGTGTGTGTGTGTGTTGTGAATCTTAAAAAGCGAGGTGGGGAGAGGGAGGAGGAGTGTTACTGTATAAAACGAGGCGAGTGAAGGGGCTAATTCCACACACACACACACACACAAACGGCGCGTGCGCGCACCAATGGAAACACTGATCTGTCAGGATTTATTTTTACTTTTTTTTTTTAAGGTAAAGTGCAGATTAATTTGTTTTATTTTCATTTTATATATTGTATTAATTATTTTTATGTATTTACTTTTTGGGGCTGTGGAACAAATAATTTGAGTTTTCATTATTTCTTTTGGGAAATGATGATTTGGTTTACGAGTGTTTTGGAATACGAGCCCACTTCCGGAACGAATTATGCTCGTGATCCAAGGTTCCATTATATTTAATAACAAACTACCTAACACTGTTACATTTACATTATGCTGATAAAATAATAGTAGAAATAATAATAAAAGCAATATTAATTATATAAACTAAGACACATGATGAAGTTATTAGCCATTTATGTTTAAAGATTTTTCACCTTTTTTACGTTAAAATAGGGAAAGGTGACTTTTATTTTAATACAAGAGAGTTGAAAGTCCTGTGCAGACAACACTTTTTTTTCTTGAGTGCAATCAATGTTTTTTGTTGGAAGAAAAAAACAAACAAACAGAGAATCGTGTGAGAGAATCGTGATCTCAATTCCCATGGAGAAAAATCGTGAAGAATCGTGCAGCCCTACCATACTGTACTCGCTCTGGCACTTTGTACAGGGATATTATACTGTGTGTGTTCATGTGCGTATGCTTGAGTGTGTGTATGAGTGTGTGTATGAGTGTGTGTATGAGTGTGTGTATGAGTGTGTGTATGAGTGTGTGTATGAGTGTGTGTATGAGTGTGTGTATGAGTGTGTGTGTGAGTGTGTGTGTGAGTGTGTGTGTGAGTGTGTATGTGATTATACATACTCCTAAGCACTTTGTTTATCTCAGCTTCACCCTGAATGATTTTAATACGTACCACATTGATGTGTCTCTTGTTACTGAGCATGCTCAGTGCTCATTCCCCACCTCCGTGGTCATCTGCAACCAGACCAGCGGCACACGCACCATCCTGCACATGAACAGGTTTGTGTGTGTGTGTGTGTGTGTGTGTGCGCGTATGCTTTCTTGCTTCCTTTACAGATAACTTAAGGAAAACATGTACACTTTGTAACACGAAAACACACACACAAACACACATGGGTCTTGATCCAATCCTTCTGTTAACGTGCCCTTGTACACTTTTGCTTGATTGATCCATCATAAGGCCATCTAGTGAAGTTTGTTAGACTAGCGTTAGATGAGGATGAAGTCATCAATGATGTCACAAAAGCACTGGAGGGAACATTTCATTTACATGCTAGTTACAGATAGAGGTTGCTAGTAAGCTAGTTAATTTTATGGTCGTATTTTTAAAAAAAACTTTACAAAAACTAGCTGAACTCAATGGGCTAGATACAGAACTATGCTAGCTACATATTTAACAACAAAAATGTATCATTCACTCATCTTTTATACCATTTAATCCTGTCGTGGTGTGGACCCTATCCCAGGAGTCTTTGAGCACAAGGCGGTGTACACCCTGGACAAGGTGCCAATCCATTGCAGGGTGCAAACACATACACATACACACATACACACATACACACACACATACACACACACACACACACACACACACACACACACACACACACACACACACACACACACACACAATACAGGCAATTTGGGAACACCAGTTAACCTAATCAGCAGGTCTTTGGACTGTGTGAGGAAACCAGACCACCCAGAGGAAACTTACCAAGCACATGGGAACTCCATGCATAAAGAGTGGGGATAGAACCCGGACCCTGGAGGTGCAAGGAGACAGTCCTAACCACTAAGCCACTGTGCCACCCAACAAGAATATATTTTATGAAATATATAAAAATTGTTTAAAAAACAAATTTTCATTAGTAGTGCAATATATATATATTTTTTGGATTTTTCCCCGATTTTCTCCCTAAATTAGTCGTGTCCAGTTCCTCCCCGCCACTAGGGGGCTCCCACATTAAGGCTACTACTACCACTCAGCCGGGAGGGCCGAAGATATCACGTGTTTCCTCCGAACCACATGACGCCAACTAACCACCTCTTTTCGAACTGCTCGCTCACGCACCATCGGGGGGCTCTAGACCGCCGGCTGCGAGAGGTCACAGAATCACCCGGGAACACATTTTAATACACTGCCTAGTTAGCAATGTGAAATAGTGCTTTGCTTGTTATTTAGAAAGCTAACTAGTCTAGCATGTGGTTGAAGTAGCATGCAAGCTCAGGGAATATATCTTAGAGAGGAAAATTATTTTAGCTAGTCTTTTTTCGATTTCCCCTACACACGCTTCCCATTGAAACCGCACATTCAGACAGCGTAATACATTGATGCTCACTTACACTGCAGTTCCCCATGTTACCTCTAGGTGGGTAGATGTGTACACTAACTTATTGCGCCTGACCTTGTGCTTTTCTCTATGTTGTTAGCTTTATCGTGGGGGATTTTAGCCGCCGCAGTGTGAATATTTCTGGTGTAGCATGGCAGCAGTGTGGCGAGACGCCATGTGCATGTTGTATCGTTTGTCAAAAGTCGGGTTCTCGCACCGTGGTTCTCTATGACACGTAAGACGGTTAATAACCATAATAATTATATCAATCTGAAATAATCCCGACAATCACATGAATGACCATCATGGGCTAATACGTGATAATCAGTCCACTGTTGGCATGCACTGATAAAAAAAAAAAAAAAAAAAAGAGAAAAGTTAAGTTCCTGCTAGCTAACGTAATGTCACATGACCTGGTTAGGTTAACTAGCATGAGTTAGCTAGCATGATTAGCATTATTCAGTACTGTGGACAGATCTGCAAGAAAAACATATTGATTAAAGCCTGCAGTGGAACTGAATCAATTCACCCTAATTAACAATATTAATAAATTAGCATGCTAATCAGCTGCATTTGTTCCTAATTAAACTGTTGTGGACAAAATACTAATTCATTTATTTAATTTAAAGCTAATTCTTTGCTAAGATGTGTTCATAAATATTTATTGTTCATTAGAAACAAACACACAAAACACACACAGGCTCTTCAAATAATTATCATAAAAACAATACTTTAACTATTATTCATTACAGTAATGTATACTTTTTAATAACACTATAATAAATATTTGATAGTGCTTTAATGAATTTGTTAATGAAAAACACCTATTAACATGTACAGTAACATTGTATCTCATAACAGTACCAACGAGTACTCAGTGTTCTTAACAGTACTCATTATAAAGGTACTTATCAGTTACTTAAGTAAAGTAATTCACTTAATAATCATTTAAAGACATTTTCAAAGAAACTATTCTTTAAATAACATGTTTTAGGAATGGAGCAAAAATTTTAGCCCCCCAGGGTTATATTTACAGCTTATAGAACACAGGAGCTGTGTGTGTGTGTGTGTGTGTGTGTGTGTGTGTGTGTGTGTGTGTGTGTGTGTGTGTGTGTGTGTGAGTGAGACAAGTTTTCTGATTTCTCACCTCTGTTCTGAATCAGAAACCTTCCTGATGTTTGTGCAGATGATTTCTCAAAGCTGGATCTCAGTCAGTTTAAGTGGATTCACTTTGAGGTGAAACTTCTCTTGCTTTTTTTTTTACTGAGTGTGAAACTTTTAAAATGATTGACGGATAGAAAAACAAGTGTGTGTGTTTATTCAGGGTCGCAATGCTGATGAGCAGGTGAAGATGATTGAGCAGGTGAGAAGCTACAACTCCACACAGGAGGAGAAGAACAGGATCACTGTCTCTGTAGAGATCGAGAAAACCCGCTCTTCACTCTATCAGCTCTTCCCACTTGGAGACGTGGTACCGCAGTCCGCCTTTACTACACCGTGTCGAATGGTTAACACTATAAGCATGAACATCACTGTGTGTGTTGCAGGTGTTTGTGAGTAAAGACGTGGCAGTGCATTTCGGGTTTCAGTCGGCATCCAGTGCTGTGACGGGGTTTTACAACCGTGTGAAAGACGGGTAAGACATGCACCTCATAACTATCTTATTAACTATCTCTAACAATTAAATAAAATGAATGTTCTGTTTATACATTTAAGAAAATTAACAGCATTTGTGTGACCAGTGTTAGATTTTTTTTTTCTCTTTTTTGTCCACATTTACAGTTTTACCCCATTAAAGAGGAATTTGGTTTATTAAGCAGGTTCTGTTTTTTTATTTGCAGATTTTTGATTAAAGGAGATTGTCATTAACCGGTTGATTAAATGAGACAGAATAGTGTAACAAGATTAATTTCTAAAGCAGAACATACAGTATAGTAAATCTGAGTTTAATGTAGGCAAGTAATAAGTGCTGATGTTCTTCTTTTTCCACTAGATGTCACTAGAGATCTATAATTCTGCATTTCTGCTGCAACATAAAGTCTGATTGGCGTACATCAGTGTTTTTATAAAGTGAAAGTGCGCAGTGTGTACCTGTGTGTAAGCATGATCCGTTTGAGCATCGCAGCAGGATGCAGTATTTCTGATAATACTTAGTAAACAGTGTGTATACATGAGATGCAGATTTAGTTTCAGTCCTCCTGATGATCTCTGTGACATTTCCTGTGTTTAGGGCTGTGCTGATCTGTGCCTGGGCCGAGATGGGTGCCGATGCCATGGGTCCTGATGGCACTGTAATGCACGCTGATGCGTTTCCTCCTGAGAAATTGGTGGACACGCTCGGAGCTGGAGACACCTTCAACGCCTCAGTCATTTACAGCCTGTCTAATGGTCAGAATTCAGTGACAGCAGTGACACACACACACACACACACACACACACACACACACACACACACACACACACACACACACAATATATATTAATTATATAACCCTAAGATGATCCTGATCGTATGTCCATGAGCTTTGACACTGATTGGTCTTTGGCTGACATCATCCCTAAACATCATCACTCAGACCTAAAGCTTGAGGATTTTATGCTCGGCCTTCTGATGATTATTAATGAAGCATGTGCCAGTCAAGCAATATATATATTTACATTGAATTGACATGCATTGAATATGTAAATGCACAGATGGTCACGCCCACACTGCAGAGATGAGATACTGATATGGTTTATAATAAGGATCATATGTTTGGATTTAGACATGAGTGAATAAATTAATTCAGTGTTGTTGTTTTCCGCTCTGTTTCTCCTGCAGGAGGGTCGTTACAGGAAGCGCTCACATTTGGCTGCCAGATTGCGGGAAAGAAATGCGGCTTTCACGGCTATGATGAGATCGTTCAGTGAAAAACAAAGCTGGAGATGCAGACGTGCACAGAGGAATTAATGTTAACTACATTAATATATAAATGAATGGATAGATGAGCTAATTAATTCATTAATTAATAAATGAATATTCATATGGCGGCCAATACCTCATACACTTGCTCTTAGTTGTGTTCCCTTTTAAGGGCACATGGGTCTGATTTTGGGGGGGTTTATTTGCATATTTCTTACACTTAAATGATACAGATCATCAAACAAATTTCAATATTACACAAAGATAACCCGAGTAAATACAAAATGCAGTTTTTAAATCATGTCCAAACCTACCTGCCCCTTTGTAAAAAAAAATAAATAAATTGCCCCCTTACTAAATCATGAATGAACTGTGATTATTTACAATTTTTGGAAGGCTGAGTTAAATTTCACTTGCCACACCCAGGCCTGATTATTGCCAGAGCTGTTGAATCAAGAAATCACTTAAATAGAACTTGTCTGACAAAGGTGTAAAAAAGCAACATGATCAAAAGAAATTTAAGAACTGGTGTGAAACAGAGTAATTGACATGTATCTGCTTGGAAAGGGGCATTATCCACAAATGGAGAAAACATGGAACAGTAGTGAAACATACCAGGAATGGCCGGCCTACCAAAATTATTCATCTAGGAACTCATAAAAGAACCCAGAACATCATCTAAAGAACTGCAGGCCTCACTTGCCTCAGTTAAGGTCAGTGTTCATAATTCAACAATAAGAAAGAGAAAAAAAATATATCATCCATGGGTGAATGCTAAAGGCTCGTCATACATTTTCCCAAAACATCTTTGACTTTGGGCAAGTATTTTGTGGACTGAGGACTTTAACGTTTTGGAAGGTTTGCGTCCCATTACATCTGACGTAAAACTAACACATTTAATTAAAAAACCAAGAGTCAAACACAGTGGTGGCAGTGTGGCAGTGTGATGGTCTGGAGCTGCTTTACAGCTTGGACGATTTGCCATAATTCATGCTTTACCAGAAAATCCTGAAGAGAATGTCCGGCAATCAGTTTGTAACCTCAGGTTCAAATGCGCTTATGTAGCAGGATAATGATCTCAAACCCATAGTCAGGAAGGTTTGGTAAGCTTTCTTCCCTTAATAAATGACGTCATTTAAAAACTGCCTTTTGTATTTACCTGGGTTATCTTTGTTTAATATCTTTTTTTTTTTGATAATCTCAATGTCACATTTAAGTGTGTTACATAGTGTCACAGCACTGTACATTAGCAAGGACAAAATAATTCTGACAATATTTAAGAATAACTATTTCCTTTAATTCATTCAGGATGATGTCACTAATCTACTATTCATCCAAATACTCAATTAATAAACATCGAGTGATTTACTTAGAGTGCTAATCAGCAGTGTGCTGATACGACTACGTCTCCCTCCTCCCTACACACTCTGAGTTGTGTTACTGAGCAGCCACTAGCTCTGTTTGTCTGGTTGCCTGTCTGCTGCAGAGCATTGGAGGAATTCATAAAAAACACTGAGCCAGAAACAAAAGAGCCAATTCTATTAATTCATCTGTTCTTTCTGTTTTTCTCATCTGTTCAGTGAAATGTTATGCTGAAATATTAATTTAAATGATACAATATAAATATAATGTTCTTTGCTTTGCTTTCAGCATTTTAAAGTCACACATCAAAGCTTAACATCCAGGATAATAATAACAATGACAAAAAATTTGCAAACAAAAATAATAAACAACATTAACAAAAGTTGTGTGTTTGTATAAATCTCTACAATTTTGCTAGAAATATATTGTAATTCAAGCTGAATTCAGTTTGGTGTTTCTATCTCTGTATTAATTCCATTAAAGTATTTAATTAAACAAACAGAAAGCAAACAACAACCAGACGTTGCCTCTGACTAGAACACAAGCTTTGTCCTCATCATCCTCACACACAAGCCTCCCTGAAGCAGTGCACTATGTAGTGAACAGGGTGTGTTCTAAGTATCAGAGTTTACACAGAGGGTTGTAAAGTGGTCATAATATTGGAAAAATAAACGCCAGAGTGTTTTCAGCCCATCATGACATCATACATCATACCCACCCACATACATACACACACAGAGTCATTTCCTTCCATTGCAGTAATACAGACGTTAGTTATTAAAACTGTTTGGGGAAAAATAACACAGTGATAAAACACTTCCTTTATGAATAACGATGTGCTTCATTAGACACGTTATGCAGTGACGTAAGAAACTATTCCTGCCGCTGTAACCGTCCAATGAGGTTCTACGATCTTGGCTACATCACAGTAACCAAATTACATACTGTATATAATGGAACCTCCACTTAAAGCTCACACATTTTCCTTAATTTATTTTATTATTATTATTATTATTATTATTATTATTATTATTATTATTATTATATATTTTTTAAGTTGGCATAGGTCACAGAGCCCCCTAAGGTGTCTGTGTGTGTGTACAGTACGTGTGTGTGTTAATGGTCCAATCCTCACATGTTTTTTTGTCTCAAATTCCCTCTTTCCCTGCTTGTCAGAATGGCACCAGTTCAGTGATTTTATAATTGAGCTATTGCTGAACCATGCCCTGTTTCTAACGAGCCATGCCCCACTACTCCGAAAAAAAGAAAAAAGAAAAAACAGTTGCCATAGTGCCACTGTTACTGTGGTTACAAGGAAGCACCAAAATGCAGCTAGGTTAGCTGTTTGCGGTTAGCTGTCAAATGCTAACCTAATCTTTTTAGCTCTTACAAACAACAGGCCAACAAAACTCATGTCTATTTGAGTCATGTTTTAATGTAAATATCAGTTATAAAAGTTATAAAAGTGATACAACTGACGATACCACTGCAAATTAACACTCATCTACACATAAAAAGGTGGCACGTTGGCTTAGTGTTTAGCATTGCCGACTGCATGGCAAGGTCCTGGATTCCGTTCCTGTGCAGTGTCTGTGTACATGGAGTTTGCATGTTCTCCCTATACTAGGTGGATTTCCACTGGGTTCTTCGATTTCCTCCCAAAGACATGCAGAATAGGCGTTTTCAAATTGCCCATAGATGGTCCTTTGGAGAAGGAAATAGCAACCCACTCCAGTATCCTTGCCTAGAAAACCCCTTGAACAGCATCTAGGAAGGCCTGGCGTGCTCTGGTTCATGAGGTCACGAAGAGTCGGACATTACTGAACAACTAAATAGACACAAAAGAAGCTAGTTTAGCTGTTTGTGGGTAGCTTCAAATGGCTAACATACCTTTTTTTAGTTCTTAAAAACAGGAAAGCTGTTATATACCTCAATAGAAATATCCCTCTATTAGTTTAAATAGAGGACGTCACAACACCATAGCACTCATAGGCACAGGAAAGAAATTACAGTTGTGGTTAGCTGCTAATGGCTAACCTCTTAAGCTCTTACAAAAGCCCAGGCTTTAGATGTAACTCGTCTTTTTAACTTTTTTATCGCTAAACAGGTTACAGAACGCTGCGACTGACAATTAGTGTAATTAACGGTCATTAGAGCACCAGTTACACGGTCTAAAGTCATGCGGATTATGGGGTGTACCTTGTGCCCAAAGTCTACTGGGATAGGCTCCAGCCCCAGACGCCCCCACCCCCACACCCCCGTGATGAATGAATGAATGAATGAATGTCTGCACTCCTTTTTATTTCAGTTTGTTTCTTTTTATTTTATCTCATAACAACGTGTTGAATTTACTTCTAAATGTGTGTTTATGATTAATTTCTGTATGAAGTATAAATAAGTGTAAATTTAGTGAAATCACACACAGCATGACATAATTATTTTCCTCTGCGTGTGTGTGTGTGTGTGTGTGTGTGCGTGTGTGTCAGTGATATTCATACAGAAACATTTCTCTTTCCGTAAACGACTCATCTGGCTTACACATTGGAAAAATCCGGCGTGCGCACAAAAGCAACAAAAGCGAGCGAGTGTGTTCCGTCTGCAACACGGATTGATTGTGTGGGTTTTTTTTTTATACCCGAGAGCTCGTGTGGAGAGTTTTTTAAACACGAACAGCTGTGAAAACTCACTAGCTGTCACGTTTTACTGAGCCGAGCTGCTTTCTTTCACGTTGAACGAACACACTTCTGCTCTGCTCAGGTTACAGGATCCACGGCTGCGTCCTGAACACTTCACTCTGGGAGCGTGGCGCTTCAGACAGTGTGTGTATTTGTTTGTGTACTTACACTTCCTCACAGAAAATACAGGGCACTGCAACACTTTGCCACAGCATGAACGGATTGTGACCTGCTAGCTAACTGAGTATTTGGCAGTTCTTATGAGATATGGATGAGAGCTAGTCATTAGAAAGCTAGTGAGTTTGTTAGCTCCCTGAGATCAAAAATAGCAAATATATAAACAAAATATCACTAAGCCTTATTTTAGGCAAATTGAAATGCTAATGCTATAGCGCTGTCTATAACGCTTAATACTGTATAGTTTAAAGCAGGGTTGTGGGGGGGCCTGGAGCCTATACCAGGAGACTTAGGGCACGAGGTGGGGTACACTCTGGACAGGCTGCCAATCCATCACCAGATACACACACATACATACACACTCACGCTCATTCACACACTATGGGCAATTTGTTAACACCAATTAGCCTAATCTGCATGTCTTTGGACTGTGGGAGGAAACCGGAGGCCCCGAAGGAAACCCACCAAGCACAGGAGTGAACATGCAAACTCCATGCACACAGGCAGGAATCGAACCCGGGACCCTGGAGGTGCGAGGCCACAGTGCTCAGTCACTGCTCTGCCCATGCTAAATACAGTCACTTTAAATTCATGTTAAAGAAGCATTTTACACTTTACCCAGCACAGACTCCTCTCCATTTGTAATGCTAATGCTAATATTTACCTTATCCTATTTATATATAGAAAAAAAATCCGTATCCAAATATTATTTACATGAGTTCACTATAATTTTTTTGTGTGAATAAAAACATCTAAAATGTGTTCATGTTTATTTGTATTTCTATATAAATACTTAATCACCTCTTAACCATTGACTGTGAGACTTACCTTACCACTTACCTTCTCACACTTTCTCTCAACAATTTCAATTTCTCACACTTGCATATTCAAAAGAATTGTTTGTTGAATTTACAAGCAAAATCACTGAGCTCAACCAGTCAGCTATAACCGGCCCAGAATCTCTACATTTGTCCTGCATACACTCTTTCACATACACAGGTATATTGAGGCCAGAGCACACTGGAACGATCCTCCGACAAATTTTTCGCTCCAACTGAAGAGAAATAATATTTGCATAATCCATTTGAAATGAACACACATTTACAGCTGTGTGAAGTCATTAGTCACGTGCAAAAGGAAGGGCTAATAATTGGAACAGCTATAATAGTGCTGAACAGTCACTAAAATAGATTGTTATAAAATCTAATGAAATAGATTGACATTCAAATGCATTTAGACTGCAGCAACGTTATATGCCAGCTGGACTATTCAAGAATGAGTGAGGCCAATGATAAAGATGGAAATATATGTGGCCATTTACAGTGAAATGAAAATATTTGCATTAAGTTTAAACATTTAGCACCTTTTTATAATTATAAGAACATTCAAAGGCTAACAAACATAATTAAAAAAGAATCATGCATGCATGCATGAGAGAAACAGTTATTTACTCTAATTCATGCAGCATAATCCCACTTTATATTCTTTATCTTTTTTTTCTTCTTGCTTTCATTTGTATCAATGACAATTCCTATTTGACTATATTATTATTATTATTATTATTATTATTATTATTATTATTATTATTATTATATTTGCTTTCCTTTTTTCAGTAGTTCTCACCACTTGTGTCATGTTATGTTTGATTGCACAGTTAAATTTGTGTGTATTTTCGTTTTTTAATCTGTTAATTTCTGTTAATTTGTGACTTGTGACAAATGTCCATATTTGTCATGCCAATAAAACACCCTTTGAAACTTTGATTCTCTCTCTCTCTCTCTCTCTCTCTCTCTCTCTCTTTCTCTCTCTCTCTCTCTCTCTCTCACACACACACACACACACACCCTCCGAGGGACCCAGTAATGGAAGGGACCTTTTACATCTGGAAGGAAAAGTGAGAGATATGGATATGGATCAAGAAAGGAAGGGCCCCCAATGATAGGGCCCAGGGTTGCTAAGCAACTGCCCTGCATGGACCTTCTGAAGAGCACGTAGGGGGTTTGGCTGGTGGCTAAGGAAGGCTCTATTTCTTTTATTTGTATTGGCGAATATTTCAAATGTCAGTTGTACTAACTGGAATAAATACAATCAAATTCATCTATTGTTTGACTTTAACACTGCAACATTTTGTGCAGAACCTGAGCCATGCAGGGTAAGGTGTATGGTTGGTGTTAGACAAAACCAGAACCAGTGGCCTTATTTTCTGAATATCACTTAAAGCTTTTTAGAAAAATTTGCAGCCCTTATACTCATGACTGTGCTGATATTTTCTCAGTATGAAAGCTGTATGATTTAGACCAAGGACAGATGTACAACCACGCCTGAGAGACACAGAGCTGTGTAAAATTAAATAGATTTATTTAACACATGTGCTGCCAACAAACACATTCAGAGTCACAGGTTAAAGCGCGAGGAGCCTCGTCACGTCTTTCACGTCTTCATTTTAAGATTTCACTCTTTTCAAAGTGAAAATGTTTTCTGAGGGAAACAGTCCAAATAATAATAATAAAATAATAATAACAATAATAATAATAATAATAACAACAACAACAACAACATGTCCTAATGCAGAATAGTGAGAGCAGCATGACATATAATTCCATCACATGACAAGTATCTTGCACAAAACAGTCACTGATGAAGTCGGACATCGCTTTGGAATTTTCCTTAAAAAAAGAAGAAAGAATCTGTTTGTACTTGATGCAAATTCTCTTTATAGGCACGTACTGGCGTACTGGTCATTTCTTTGGATTTCAGCGAAGAGCACTTTCTCTGTGTCTTATTTCCAAATAAGGTCAAAGAAAGATGCTAATGCTAGCACTAAAGCTAACTCTCCTTATAGGCACTTTAAAGTTGAACTGCATAAAGAGAGCATGTTTTGTTTTGTTGTTCAGACATCATGAGTCCTGGGTTGAAGAGATTGCTCCATACTCAGTGCTAATGCTGCAATAACATTCTTAATGCTAACACTAATGCTAAAACACCTGATCGAGACTTTAAAGTTGTAATTTTTTTTACTTCCTATAGGCTACTTTTCTCCCTGCTTAAATTGTGTGACAGATTTCTTTGAATGGATTCTGTACACCTGTTTTAATGTGTGTTTCTTTTCCACAATAACATGTTTAGAGTTAAGAGAATGTTCTACTGCTAATGTTAAAGCTAACATCCTTTATTGGCCATTTAAAGTTGTAGACAGAGCTTCCTTTGCTGTCGCTATTTCTTTCAGTGTTCTGTAATATCATAACAGAATGCTAATGCTAATATTACTTATAGGTACTTTAATGTTGATTCTGTTAGAGGAATCGAAACTGACGTCTTCTGTGAACATTTGCCTTTTTTGCTGAAATTTGTGTTTTGTTTGTATCTTTCAGGCAGATCTTGTGTGTGTCATATTGTGGGTTTTTATATATTGTGAATTTTCATTTTCTTCAGTGTTAACTGATGGTCATGGTTTCCATTGGTCCCAGCCATCTGTGCTTTGTTTTTTGATTACTTGTGTACAAAATGGTGTTTCAGGTTTCACTGTGGCTCAGCGAAATGTCCACGCACGCACGCACGCACGCACACACACACACACACACACACACACACACACACACACACACACATACTTAATCAGGTGAGCGCCATGGATGTGCTACTAATCGGTTACACAATATATTTGTCTTGTACTTCATCACTATGGTAGCATAATCAGTCTTTTGAATGTCCTCATTTCAGACATTTTGTTTTTTTCCCCTATTTTTCTGTTCAGCACACTAGAAGTTAAAAACAGGCTGACAGAACTGAGGATCATAACATACTAACATGCTAACATCTACTAACTCACAGTGAACATTTTCTTTCCTATTCTGTCACATTTATGTTTGTAAATCAATGAAAGCAGTTTCTTTGGTGATGTGTAGCTAGCTAACATGGTGCTTAGCTAGCTAGGTAGTCTTGTCTTCTATGTCTTCTAGTCTTCTATGCTAATTACCTTGTTCTTTCCTGTAAGACCTAATCGTTGTAATTTTTTCCGTACAATTTTGTGTTTTTTCCCCCTAAATGAACACAGCACCTTTTGTGTGAAATTTTAGTAATGCAGAATCTTTCGTTGAGTAATTTTTCAACACATTTGAGGTAAATGTTGATGTTCTGGATCATTCTGTCTAATCTGCACACTCACTGAGTCTTTGTAAAGTGTGTACAAATGACTAAACGACTTCACAGCTACATGCTACGTAGCATTTTTTTTGTAGTGAATCCCAAGTGAGGCACTGCTCACAGGTTTATCTACTCTCAGAAACATGATTACTGAAAATGAAGGCACAGGTCTATGCTATCATAATCCTAATGCTAATTATTAACAGCATTATCCTTACGTGTCCTGTAGCGAGAGCCTTAGCCTACTTTTACACTGGAAGTGAAACTTTGGTGATAAACAATTCATAACATTGTGTGATTTATATAAAATCTGAAATATTTTTATAGCAATAATAGTTATAAAAAAAAACAGTAGTTTCTGTAAAAACAAAAGAAAAAAATGTCTTCAAAAATGGTCAAAAGAAAAGATTATGTAATATAATCGATTGATTTAAATCCTCTTCTGATTTCAGGAGTTCACACGAGAACAGAATCACAGAAACGTGTGTGAGTGTGTTTACAGTGCGACTCAGAAGGTCGAGGTTCAGCCCTGTCGTTGATAAATCTCACGGTTATGAGTAATCCTCATAGAGCAGAGCGCCGCTGAACATGGTGAGAGGTTCGACCGAGTGTGCCAGTTTCCCCATCACCAGGTCCACACACACTGTGTCATCCATCTGCAGCGGCAGGATGATATTGAACACGGCAAGAGATCCAGGTGTCGGTTTCGTCTCTGCTACCGGCTTGTTCTCCAGGCCCTCGGGCTGATACCCGGCCGAGTCCACGCGTGCCATTCCGTAGTTTGACTTAGACAGAACTGCTTCGATCTTCTCATTCTTGTGGCCTGTCAGAACAGCGCTGAAGAAGTAATGACCATCCCGAGGAGCTGTGAAGATCCCTGCAATACGTGAACAATGCTTAGGATCAGGGTGTAAATAATACATTAAGAAGTAAACAATAAAACAATTAGGGAAACAAACCACAATAAGGTTGAGTGATGAAGTAGTGCTCAAATTTAAAGGCCCACCCCTATTGTGACCTCATATAAGAAGAATCCCCCTTAAGTGGCTCATTTACATAGAAAATGGAATGGTGCATTTAAAGAAGGCGCAAAATAAAGAAAGCTTGATGTATATAAAAATGATCGAAGAGGTATTTCAGCTGGGACATTAACACACATACTGGAAGAATCTGAGACCTTTGTTAACTTGTAAAAGAAACAGTAAAAGTTGAGAAGTTTAAATAATGAATAAGTATAAATAATAAAGATATGAATGGCTGAATTTCTGACTGATGGTTTTACCTGTTCGCGGATTATAAAAGTCTCCTTTATTCACAAAGATTTTATCAAATACTATAGTTCCGGATGAAGTCATTGGGTTTGTGAGCGCAGCCGAGAACGAGACCTGAGGAACGTTAGCATCTACGCCTGGAAGACCTGGAATATAGAACAAAACCACTTGTTCTCATTTCTGTATAGTGTGTCTATGTTTGTCCTGAAACCTAACCATCACATGAAAAAGTAGTAAACACTGGCATTTCGAACATATACAGTACATACACACACTCACATACACACACACACACAATACTAATGACGCTTAGCTGCAGCTCTATTCTGATAAGGAACAGCTGCTATGTCTAAAATAGCTGCAGGGCTCCAGGGGGATTAAAAAATAAATAAATAAATAAAGCCTGTACCTTGTTCTCCTCTGAGACCTGAAACGGAAAACATTGAATTATGAACACATTTATTTTTATTAGTCACATTAAAACTCTTTATACAGGTAAATTTATTTGTATTTTTTCTCTTTTATTCTGCAATATACAGAATGTACACCATAACTTATTATTCCTTTTTTTAATTTAACTTTTAATTGACTTTTTTTTTTTTTACCTGGTGGTCCTCTTGGTCCATCCACACCTTCTTTACCGGGTGGTCCTTGTGGTCCAGGTAGACCTGGAAAACCTTTTTGACCTGTCTCTCCCTGAGGGCCTGGGGGTCCAGGCAGACCTGAAATCAGGAGCCTCAGTGTTAACAATGGAATTTTACTTACTTGAACTGAAAAAAAAAATGTCTCTGTCTATGTTTGGGTATCTGATCTTCAAAAGGGTAACGTGAGGCTATTTTCTGTTTATATAACATCTGTAGAAACTGATGAAGAAATGCTACTTTCCCTGTACAGATTTACATAGGAAAGAAGACTTTCTTTCCTAGATAAACCTGTACAGGGAAAGTAACAGATTTAGCATTGAAGTTTAGTATAGCATAGTATTTCCTGTTTAGTAAAACTGAAAAAATAAAATAAAATAAAATAAAATCATCCAACATAAAAACGTCATTACGGCTAGCCATTGGCTAATCCCAAAGTAAGAGTATAAGGAATGATCAGTACTGATAGAACTGTGACTCTGGAGCTTCAAGATTCTCTTCCTGCGTGTATGTCGGCTTTGTAAATATATTACCATAAGCATGCATAAAATATGTTCATGAAAAACAGACCTGTAAAGTCGTGCTCCATCAGGCTCCTGAACTCCTTGAGAAGATGCAGCATGGAGGAGTTGAGCTGTTTGATCTTGCCATGGATGTTCTCCAGATGTGTACTCTCCATTGTGTCGATGAAGCTGCTATGGTGGATCACGGTCATGTTCAGCCCATTCACGCAGCTCCACAGCCCAGTCACATGCTTGTTGATTCCTTCTTTGATCTTCTGCAAGTTCTCAGATACAGAGTCGAGTCGCCCACAAACCCCCTCCAGTTTGGTAATCCTCTTCTCGAGCCCGTTGCCTGTTCTCTCCACAAAGTTGTGTCCGAAGCGTTTAATGTCACGATCGATGTTATCGAAACGCTGCTTACTATCCTCGATGTGCTCCGTCACTTCCTGTTGGATCTTATCAAGCTCAGATATGATTTTGTCCTTTGTGTTTCCCAGATCAGTGATAACGCTATCGTGCTTCTGGACGCTATGCTCCAGACCTTTCAGAGTGTCGTTGATGGAGCTGAAGGTTAAAATGACTCCTGATAACTCACCCTGGATTGATCCAAGATTAACATTGTTGCTGCTGATCACGCTGTGGCCATCGAGGGGTCTCTGCGGTCCGTCCAAATCTCCGGGTTCTGTTCCTGTTGGAGTCTCCAGACAGATCTTGCATTTGTCCACATCCACTTTAAGTTTATTCACTTCCTCCTCCAGGCTGCTGCACCCGTTTGAGCAACCTGAATCCACCTTGCTCTTTATATCATGCAACTCCATTTGCCACTTGTCCATGGCATGGTTTGTGATGTTCTTGAGCTTCCTCAGGTCATCTTGCACTGTCCTACAAAGGTCAGACTGACAGTTCTCAATTTCAGTAATGATACGAATGAAATGTTCTCCATTGTCGCCGGTCACCTCTTTGATCTTGCGGACATCATTGTTGAGATTGATCACTTTGTCCCGTAGTGTGTCACCAGAAACAGAGAGGTCTTTGAGCCTTGTGTCAAATCTCTTGATCTCATCCTCATTGGCCACAACCCTCCATTCCAGGGACTTGACTGTATCTGTTTCTTCAGTAGGAGTAATTCCACTTCCTCCTGGGGGTCTTCTAGAACCAGAGAATGAACAGCAGTCATTTATTCTCCGATCCATATGAGCTGTGGCATTCTGAACCCGAGACAAGCGCTTGTCCAGCTCAAACAAGGTTTCTTTCACATTCCCAATGTCCATCTCCATATATTTGATTCTGATGTCTTGACCACGGAACTGATCGTTGAACTCCTTGCGCAGGTCAATAAGGCCTTTTTGGAACAAATCCTTCAAATCGTTCTCCATGTATGCACAGGTGTCTTCTGTCCTCTGTACTGTGCTGTTAAACCGTCTTTCCAAGTCTTCCAGATAACCATTGATAGTATCCTCTAGTCTTCCTCCTCCACTTCCTCCTGTTCCTCCAAAATCTCCACCACCCCCCGTTCCTTGAAGTTCTTTCTCCAAACGATCCTCAAGGCTGTTGCATGTCTCAGAATTTGACGTTACTCTCTTATCCACATCCCTGAGATTCGTCTCGAGATCCAGGATTTTATCACAACAGGTTTGAGATCGACTCAGATCCCGACGCAGGCCATCCAGATCCTGGCGGTGACGCTGTTCCAGGTCGTTGATCTTCTTTTCCAAGGCTGAAATCCTGTCCCTGTCACCCTGCTGCTCTTTCCGTAGGTCATTGACACCAGCTTGGCAAGCAGTGCAGGACTGGGAAACCCGTCTTTCCAACTCACGCAGGATTTCCTCTTTTAATGAGTTGAATTTGTCTCCATCATGGCTGCCCAGATCGTTCCCGCCTTTTCCATTAACCAGGTGATTATTGATGCTATGGAGAGTTATGTCGTGTGCCTGAGTCCGATTGTCCAGCTGGTCCAGTTTGGTCTGGATGTTGTGAATCGTTTCCTTCATTTCTGGCTTTGCGGCATCTGCTGGCGTTATCCCACCGCTCAGTCCGGGCTTTTTCACCTCCTGCTGAAACTTTTCATTCATGGTGCGTAATGTAGACTGCAAATCATGAAGGTCCTTGGTCAAACGTTGGATTTTATCTTCCATCTGTTTCATCTTTTCGTTGTCACCTCTCCCTAAACACAACAGGATCATTACTTTCATATTAATACTGTTATATTGTCATAATTTACTTTTTCACAAAAGCATGACCAGAATAAGCCTTAGAGACACATGCTGGATTATGTTTTTTTATACCAGCCGATGAACAATAAACTATTTTAGCCAAATTTATTCAGATGATTTTAAAGTATAAACCATACCACTGCCTCCATTCTGTCCGTGTCCTGTGTGTCCCGGGTTCGAGGGTTTAGGCCACGGTCTCGCTGTGGAAATTTGAGTGACAGATCCTCCATTCCCGCCACCATTATGCGTGTTACAGTCCTCTCCGCTGTATCCATGGCAACACTTCCACTCCATCTCACTGACCATTTTGTATGCTATCTTATATCTGGGCCTCAAATATGTCCGATACCTTCAGTACACACATGAAAAGAAAAGAAACAGTTTATAGACAAAATGCTGACTTACAACCCTAATGGGGTAGGGTTCAAAATTCGAGAGCACTCAATATTTAAAGAACCCTTGAAGAGCACCCAATCTTTCTAATAAGTAAACATTCAGTTGTAGGGTTTTAAATAGAACCTTTAAAGAACCATTAATAGTGATGTATGTACAGTATACCTTACTGCTATATACAGTAAGTGTTTATGAGAAGGTGCTCGGCTGAAATATATCTAGGCTCTATTATTCTGATCATTCTATTTACTTTTCAAGTAGGGTTCTTGGTAACCTCGTAGTCAGAGCAGGATCGAGTCGTTTAGTTTGAAAGAAAGTGCTGATGTTATGAAGGCTGATTCCTGCGGTTGTGGACATTGGAATGATGCGTCATCTCATTCCTTACATAGCCCTGTGTGTGTGTGCGTGTGTGTGTGTGTTAGCTACTCCTCATCCAACTGTTTCTCATCATGCCTTTGTGTTGTGTTCTGTTTTTCACTTTCAGTTGTCAGCCAGAATTAAATGTCTTCAGCATCCCATTTACTCAGACACCACTCACTCAGCTGGGATGCCTTTCATGTTCTCTTTAAAAAATAAAAAAATATTTCTTTAATTCATAAGTGTGGTTTTGTCTGGGACATGTAGAAAACTGTGTAGAAAACCTCAGACTATATGGAGAGCTTTACTAATGTTATTTAATGTCGAAACTTATTTGAATCTTTTTAAATATATTTATGGTTTTCAAAGCTTTGCTTTGAGAGTGTAGAAAAAAACACACGCGGTTATACTTACATTAGGATACGGGGGCACTGCACGCCCCAGGCACACGGCTGATAATCAGGCTTCACGTACGTCTCCACTCCATCCTCCACCACACAGCTCACTGTCTTTGTCACCACATATGCACACCAGTTCCTATACGAAAACACATACAAACTCAATAAAAAAACAACAAGTTTTAAGGTGTCAAGTGTTGTGCTGGTGGTGTTTTTAGGAACCAGTTCATCATTTAAAAAATCATGGTTTAGTGCAGCAGTGACTTTTGGGGAATGTGTGCTCCACAGATGGGCATTTGAACACAGATGGAAGTTTGAACCTGTATAGCTTTCTTCTTGTATTATTTTATAACTGACTTATTTTTCTGTGAATGATTTCATAAGTGTTCTCCCCTGAATGGATTCTTCTATTCAATGAAACCTCTGTTATTCTGTCTCATTATTCCTCTACGTCCTGTAGTTTAGCTCACGCCACACATTATTTCCTGACGTCACTCAATCATTTTAAAACAGATGTGACAGACAGGAAGTTCAAACTCATGTCACTGATGTTCAACAGGAAGTCCAGGTGCAGGACAACATCCATGCTTCAACATCCATATCCAGGCTTCTGTGTTAAGGGAATTTTAGCAAGACATGAGGACATTGCACACTAGCCGCTGTAAAAGGAGAAAATCCTTGCTAGCTATGTAGCTAATCACGTCTTTATTACAGCCATTATATATACAGTGGTACCTCTGCATACAAATTTAATCCGCACAAGTGGCAAGTTCTTAAGGAGAAATTTCGTATTGGGAAGCGCACTTAGGAAATAATGTAAATGCAGATAATATGCTCCAGCCACCCAAACAATATTAGCAAATTCCAACACTATATTCATATTTTTTCATATAAAACAATCAAAGAATTTAAAAAAGACATGTAAATTAAGTAGAATATGAAATAAATAGACATTAAACCTCACCTAACCTTAATTTATTATTCCTTTTGGCGCTGGCTGCTTTAAAAGTAAAACTTAAAGTGGCTCCCTTTTCTTCTTGCTCTCGTCCTTACTAACATTCTTAGGACCCAGGGAGCTATGTCTTCACTAAGTCAAGCACAAAAAAAAGAAGAAAAAACAAAAAAAAAAAAGGAAACTTGCTTCGCTTGGCTTTCCTCTGACGCAAACTGATGAAGCATGTTAACCCCTCTGTCCTGAAGATGAGGGAAAACTTCAATTTACAGCTTTATCTCTGAAATTCACCACAACAATCTGTATGTCATCTGTATGTCCTCTGAATGAGTTGTTACTATAGATGGCATGATGTAGGTCTCCATCTCAAATTTCTCTTTCTGTCCTGAGGGATCTGAGCCAGACAGGACGTCAGAACCACTGACCTGTGTGTGTGATGTGTGGAACAGGAAGTGGTTAGCACGATTGGTGCGTAGGTTCTGAGGTTCTGTTTTTGTGCCAAAGGAAGATGTGTGTTTATCCTGTGAGCCGTATTTTAAACTAGTTGCATACACAGATACAGCACAATTTCCCCAAAAGTAAACCAGATGCTTGTGCGAAGACTTTTATTGGCTCAGTTTATATCAGGTGAAAACACACATTAGGTCGTTATGAATCACTATTTGGTGTCTTTAGATGTAAACTATACAGGCAAAAGTATGTGCACCCATATCTTATATGTTGTATAGAATGGAGCATTATAAATTCCTTAGGATAACACTAAGATACCCCAAACCCTTATCTAGCATGACGATGATCCTGTGAGGTCCATGTTCCATGAAGAAATGATGTATTATGGTTGGAGTAGAGGAACTCAAGTGTCCCTCACAGAGCCCTGACTGAAGCCTAGTTTGTGTTTTTGTATATAATTGAAACCTGTAAATATATGAGAAGAGTCACTTACTCACTGACTCATTCATTGTCTATACCGTTTAATCCTGTATACAGGGTCGCAGGGAGCCTGGAGCCTATCCCAGGAGACTTAGGGCACAAGGCGGGATACACCCTGCACGGGGTGCCAATACATTGTAGAGAAATGAGAAGAATATGTTGAATGAATCTATTTGTGCTCATGGAACAGATAATGTGTGACTGGAAGCAGCTCCAATATCTGGAGCCAATGTGTGGTGTGTTTTCCTTCCATGCAGCTCAGTGTTGTTAAATAAAAAGTGTTTTTTTTTCTTCCATATCTGTCAGTGTTGAACTCAAACACTATCTGTGTTCTTGACTTTATTACCACGTTTCCGACATCATGACACACATACGGTACATCCCAAAAAATTTATGTCAGGTCATGACGGCTGTCGATTGTTTTAAATGTCATCAATTAATAGTTGTGTGTGTAGGAATGCCCAAGCCCATTAGGCACTCATACACAGCTTGGTCTATGCTTAAGTTCAGGTTCAGGTGTAAGAAAATCCTTGACCTAAGGTTGTAACAATGCGGGTCTCACGAGAGGCAGAACTGAAATACTCTGTACTGTTCTGAACAGGCAGAGTCGCGGCCATCCAGACAGGCATTTGCCAGGTGACAGTGCCATAAGCAAAATGAGCATGGGCATACTACACCTGGGAGTGTGCCTGTTTAAGGGCTCGGATACCTGCGGTAGCACCGGTAAGGGTGTCAGGACCAAAGACACGACAAAGAAAAAAAGACCCAGCCTCAGTCTTCCTTAAAAACTGGCGTTTTTGAGTAAGAGAGTTAAGCGTGCGCTCTCAGGTTAAGTGAACAGTGAAAAGCACTCTTTATATATATTTGTTTGTTTGTTTGTTTCCAGAGACCCCCCCCCACCCCCGTCTGGTCTCAAGGAGACGGTGGAGCTCTGTTCATTTTTGTGGTGTCAGTTGTCTCTAGTTTCTCCTCAATTTCCAATTAATAATCCCACATTATCTCCAAACAGTAAGCTCGTCCCATGTATGTCTCATAAGCACTCTCACAGACCTCCTCCTATATCTTTGACCCCCTAAGAAGCCCTGCTTAAGGGCTCTGATTAATATTATTTCATCCCGTGGTGCACTCTAATCCGTACCTCGTAACAAAGGTCAGACTGTGATCTTGGTGATCCAAATGTACACTACTGATAAATAAATAAGACACACTGTGGAGAGGGAACACTAGCTCTGTGCTTTCACACACACACACACACACACACACACACACACACACACACACACACACACACACACACACACACACACAGATTTCCAGATAAGAATTGTTATTATTACGTTATCAGTATCTTTTCAGTGGAAACATCAACTTCAACCACACTGTTTTTGTGTGTGTGAAAGTTTAGTGAAACTAAAAGCACAGAGAGAGCGAGAGAGCGCGAGAGAGAGAGATGAAAGCCAGGAAGGCGATCTCAATTGCAGGTCTCTCTCTATCTGTTTGTTCTTGTATGTCTGTCACTATGATAATGACCCGTCTCCTACATCCTCACACTGATACTTGTCCTAAAATATTCACCCCCTCTCACACTCCTTCCTCTCACACACCAGCTTACAGTTTCATCTCAGCCCCTGAGTCTGTGTGTCTGAGAGATTTTACTGAACACCGCTGTCTTTCATCACTTCCCGTCCTCACCGCAACGGCGTCCAAAGAAAATGCAGCTTTCCGATGCATTCACATCAACATAGATTAACCCCAGGATGAGATTAAATGGAACACAAGCTACACACAAAACACAACATATAAAAACTTTTAATGTCATTTACAGAAACTATGTCTGTTGTAAGATCCTGTTTCTTTATGTGACATGACACAGACAGAGACATTACAGGTAAGACATACAACAAGCTGTGGACTCGAAATGACAACCTTTAGATGCAAATCGTAATACATTGAAACCACTGAAGCGCCACTCCTTATGAAGCAGCAATCAGTAGGAACATGGTTTTGACACACACACACACACACACACACACACACACACACACACACACACACACACACACACACACACACACACACACACACACACACACTGGGAACCAAGGACGCAAAGGGACAGAAGGAGAAAAGCCACGACATCATGACTAACAAGATCAGGCCGATAAAGCTGAGAGGTAGTGTGTGTGTGTGGGTGTGTGTGTGTGAGAGAGAGAGAGATAAACAGGTTCAGTTCTAAACAACGCTGGTAAAATTGAAGACAAATAAAAGCTTTTTTTACTCTGTTTCACTCTGATGTGTTTTCAGTAATTCCCGTCTTAGTCTGCATTACACACTGATTGCATCACAGTGGTGTGTGTTTCTCATTTCCAGCTAAAACACTCCAGAGACCAGCACAGAGATCTGCTGAAGTTTTAAACACACACACACACACACACACACACACACACACACACACACACACACACACACACACACACACACACACACACACACACACACACACACCCCTCCAATAGTTCTGCTGTGTTTGTAAACAGGCCAATAACTAAAAGTCTGCTCTGACGCAGGGCTGTGTGATATGAACATGATATCCATATCATGATCAACAATGCAACAAATTTTCTAAATATTGCCAATATCATTAGCAGTTTTGCAACACTCTGACTGGATGATATATACAACTCATATAATAAACATTTCTTTTCATACAATTATTCATGATGCTTCAGTTGGCAGTTTATTAACTAACGCAAAGATAGTGCTTTGTGGAAATCTTATGTGATGTCATATTTTCTCTGCTGAGACCGGAGACTCCTTCCATAAATGCAAATTAACATCTCCTTATTTTAATAAAACTTCACCATATCACTGATCATTTTAATCTTTTCATTACCATTAAAGTGTGTGCAGCACTATGGAGTAAGTATGAATATACTAGTGTATTATAACAGTATTATTACTTTATTAGTGTTCTAGATATTATACTAGGGTGTGTGTGTGTGTCGTATGTTATTACTGTTATTAATGTGCTGCTGTGAGTCATTAGACTGAAACACTGCGTCAGAAAGGAAACCCAGATACACACACGTCACTCCTTGAGCTGGAACTGCTGCTCATAATCACACACACTCACACACACGCACACATGCCAAACTCCAGTGTTAGGGTGGGTGTGCTGAAAAGGAAGTAAGGGGGTGACAGAGAAAGAGAGAGAGTCTGTTTTTCTGTGTGTGTGTGTGTGTGTGTGTGTGTGTGTGTGTGTGTGTGTGTGTGTGTGTGTGTGTGTGTGTCTGTTCACCCAGCTGTGTAATGTCACTGACTTTTCAGTGTCCGTCTGATTCTCTTTGTGATAAGAGTCTTTTTGGATGAAGGACACTTAATTGGGCAGACTGATGCAGTCTCTGTGGGATTAGGACGAGGCCGGTGTTTAGGCTTTCATCTCATCCACTGTCACTTTTGAACACTTTTTTAAGTTCCCTCAGGCAAAGCAATGGTGTACAGGATGAGTGTAAGACACACAGCTGCTACACAAGCTGCTTAAAATTCCTGAAACTCTGCTCCAGCAGCACATCTGCAATTCCCCAGTACATTTGCCTTATACAATTACACACCTCCTCTGCATACTTTCCCCATATACTTCCTCTGTACACGTCCAGCATCCCCCTGCATTCTTCAATGCTTCTCTATACACTTTACTTATACAGTAATGTGTAAAGGATAGTAAAACCTCTATTAATTAATTGTGTTGCTGTGTAAAAACATATTGAAAATCATCTGATCGTAGGGTTAGTATTAGACAAATACAACCTCAAACAAAGAACAACAGGTTTGGCCACAATTTCTTGGCTTATTTTTTGCTTAAAAATACTTTTAAAAAAAACTTTTTTCCCCTATATTTTTAAAAACATTTTGTTGGTTCTACAAGGTTGTCTTTACCTAATACTGCGACCAGCTGAAATGAGATTATTTTAGTATGTTTTTACACAAAATCACATAGGATTAAAAGAAAGGGTACTAACAAGACCACAAGTACCATAGTATAGTATTATATGGTATAGTACAGTATAATATAGCACAGGGTAGGGTAGTGTTGTTTAGTGCATTGTGGTATGGTATGGTATGGTATGGTATGGTATGGTATGGTATGGTATGGTATGGTATGGTATGATATAGAGTTGTGTGATAATATAGGGCACTATAGTATAGTATAGTGTAGTATAGTTCAGGTTAGTATAGTTCAGCACAGTATAGAATAGTATAGGTTCTGTATTTTATTGTATTGTTTATGGTATGGTATAGTATAGTTTAGCATAGCATAGGTAGTATATGGGTAGTATAGGGAGTATAGTGTAGCATGGTATAGTTAAGTATAATGCAGTGTTTCCAACCTTCACTCCTCCACTGGAGATTAAAAGAAAAGCTGTGCCCCCTTGCGACAACTCATCCCATCCCAGTCCTGCCCATATGCAGACATTTAATCATACTATATGTGTAATTTTGATTTTATTTAACATGTGCAAATCTGATTCCAACAAATTCACAGCCTCAGAGTAGACAAAGGCTCACGTCCACCCCCCCCCCCCCGAACCCCCGCCCCCCACCAAGTGATCTTTGGTGCCCCCTTAAGGAGGGTACAGACCTTGATAAATGCACAGTAGAAATCAGAGTTATGTTTAATAGTGAAAGTAAGACCATTTCCACACACGTGATTTGGTCTAAACAGCTGTGTGTTCGTAAGAAACAAACTTGTTCCAGAGAAAGGCTTCAGTTTGCTAGGGATCATAAAGATTGGATTTTGAAGCGATGGAAAAAGGTCATGATCGAACCTATTCCAGAGCCATGGGCGCGTCAGGGTAAGAAGTGAAGCGCATGAAGCATGGCGCCCCCCTCTACAAGCCTCTGGAGGCAGTGTTATGATCTGGGGTTGATTCAGTTCAGTTCAGGTCTAGGCTCAGCAACGTCATGTGGCAATAAAATGAAGTTAGCCGACGACCTAAAGTACTGAATGACCAGAAGTTTTCTTCTCTGATTGTGACAGAGTGCTTCTGAACGCACGAGGAATCATTTTCACACATGAAATGGCCTGACGTTAATCGCATGTAAAGTGTTTGAGATGTGCTGGAGAAGGCTTTATGGTGTGGTTCGACTCTCCCGTCATCAGTCAAAGAAATTAATATACCTCTGGACTGGAACAAATGCTGTGACTTTCCGTAAAGTTTTGAAACAATGCCACGACGAATGCGCGCTCGAGCTAAATATCAGAGTGTGTGACTTTTTTTGGAAAGCAGAGGAGTAAGAAACTGTGGAATTAAACCAAGAGCGCACAGTCGTAAAGGCTGTAATGGAACGGCGCCGTCATTGGGCTTTATAAGCGTTAATAAAGCTCTGTATGATTCACTGATTCTAAGTGTGTGTTCTTTTAAACTTCTGTTTCATGTTAGACGCGTGGAAAGATAATATTTAATATTATTGATGTTAGTCATCTCAATACACACCTCAATAGCTGTATGGTGTTTTCCCTCTTATGTTAAATTTATTTATTTATTTATTTATTTATTTATTTATTATTATTTTTTTTTTATGTTTCTTGCCACTGTGTGGTGAGTGTGTTGTACCTGTGCCTGCTGGCGGCTCGGGGTCCGTCCCCGATTTGTCCCTGCTCCCTGTTCCCTGCGTAAAGGCTGTAGCGCTGCTGTCCTCCCCACGAAGCTCCACACATACTCACACACACTATCAGAAGAACCAGACTAACCCCAGCCATGCTGTAAATCCTCCCCACACACCGCAGAAGCGGTTGATCCCCGGCTGTAAGTCCCGCGTCCTGAGTTTAATCCCGCAGAGACGCGCACGGGGAGAGACGCGCACAGAGCCTCTCCATGAGCTCCAGCCTCCGCAGATGTGCTTAAAAAAATCCTTCTCGCTGATTTAAACTGGAACACAACTGAAACTCACTCCACCATCCCTGTGTGCCAAAGGGTGTAGGTTTTAGATTCCGACCTGCTGAAGTCCTGGTCCGAACCGGAGTAGAAGCGCGCAGGACTTTTTTTCTTCACTCGGACTGACTGGGGTAGTTTGGAGGCTCATTCTGGCCCCCCACCCTCGTCTCATTCTCCTCTTACCTCCCACCCCTTACAACCCTAAACCCTCCCTCATTCTCTCTCTCTCTCTCTCTCTGTCAGATAAGTTCTCCAGCCGGACAGAAGGTAAGGCACAGGAGCAACTACAGCTCATCCACTCACTAACATCTCCATATCACATTATGGAGTGAGCAGGCGAGCACCACACTGGCCAAAAGTTTTGAGAATTAAACAAACATTAATTTTCACAAAATCTGCTGCTTCAGTGTTTTTAGATTTTAGATGTTACCATCCCATACTAAAGTATAATAACAAGCATTTCATAAATGTCAAAGACTTTTATTGAAAATTACATTAAGTTTATACAAAGAGTCAATATTAGCTGTGTTGACCCTTCTTTTTTATGACCTCTGTAATTAGCCCTGGCATGCTGTCAATCAACCTTTAGGCCACATCCTGACTGATGGCAGCCCATTCTTGCATAATCAATACTTGGAGTTTGTCGGAATTTGTAAAGTTTTGTTCGTCCACCCACCTCTTGAGGATTGACCACAGGTTCTCAATGGGATTAAGATCTTGGGAGTTTTATGGCAAGGGACCCAAAATTTCAATATTTTGTTCCCTAAGCCACTAAGTTATCGTTTTTACCTTATAGCAGGGTTTTTGGATAGTAGTCTCTAAGGATGTTTTTATACCATTCTTTATTCATGACTGTGTTCAAAATTGTGAGTGAGCCCACTCCGTTGGCTGAGAAGAAACCCCACACATGAATGGTCTCAGGATGCTTTACTGCTGGCATGAAACAGTACTCATGACTAAAAATAGAAACTCTGACAAAAAGATCTAAAAACACTGACGCAGCAGACTTTGTGAAAATATAAATTTGTGTAATTCTCAAAACCTTTGGACACAGCTGTATTTCAAATCAATGTTTGTAAGGAACTAATTTAGATGCAGTTAACTTTTAGCAGAATCTAAAGAAACAACAGCTGTTTATCTCCATCCATCCATCTACTGTAGGAACCTCTAGGAACTAGGGACTGTGGAGGCCCGTGATGACCACTGTATTTGTTTCCATTTTTACGACCGTGGTCAACATTGACATGCTCATTTACATTATGGGCAATTTAGGAAACGCCAATTAGCGTAATATGCATTTTTTGGATTATGGAGGAAACCAGAGTTCACAGAGGAAACCCACCAGCACAGGGAGACAATACAAACTCTATGCAGGCAGACACCAAGATGGGAATTGAACCCAGACCCTGGCGGTGCAACGCGACAGTGCTAACTACTGTTGCTCTTCCCTAAAGCATCTTGCAAAATACCTTGCATCTCACAAAAGTGCACTAAACTTCATTTCCTGTCACTGCTGTGATTCCCTAATTTACTGCACCTTTACAATCTGAGCATCTGGATTTGGTATAGAAACAGACACAATTAGGGTTTAGAGTACTCTTTCGGTTAAAGATTTGCACTTTCTGTAGAAAACAGGTACCCTTCATGGGACCCCAGCAGTGTCTGTCTGTTTTTTGGTTGATTCCATGGCATATGCTTGTACCTTTAGTGCATGTATTGTATTGTGGTTTTAAAGCTTTAAAATATGAATGAAAATGTATTAATATACCTTGCATATACTCAGTCACTCATCATCTATACCACTTTGTCCTGTATTCTGGAACCTATCACAGGAGGCTGGGTACACATTGGACAGGGTGCCAATCCATTGCAGGGCAGACACACACTATGGGAAATTTGGGAATGTCAATTAGCCTAATCTGCAGGTCTTTGGGAGGAAACCCACCAAGAACGGGGAGAACATGCACACAGAGGCGAGAATCGAGCCTGGCCGGGAATCGAACCCGGACCCTGGAGGTGCAAGGCGACAGTGCTAACCACTACACCACCATGCCACCCACCTTGCATACAGTACCATGAAAAAGTATTTGCTTCCTTCTTGATTTGTACATATTTGTCACACTTACTGTAAATAATTCAGATGCTTGATGTTGAAAAAGCCTTTTTTATGTCACTATATATAATTTTCCACATTTTCAGATGAAAGATACATATTAAAAGTAAACAGTAAAGGTTTCCTCCTAATCACAAGGAAGGGTACTATTTAGTACTCTTTGTGTATTTTTATTTTCTCATGACCTTCACATGAGTCCTGCTTCTTTCTAGTTAGCACTGAAAGCTACAATGCCAACAACGCGTCCTGAAGTCAGTGCTATTTTCTGTAAAATTCGTACATTTGTTCTTTTAAACAAATGACCATGGAAAAAGGAAAGTAATTGTTCCTTTATTGTATAATTAATATAAATGATCAAGGTGGGTGTGTGTATGTGTGTGTAGGGCTTTTTATCAGTGTGTTGGGGGTACAGTATGTGGAGTATTTCAAAAATGTGAATGGGGTGTGTGACTGTTTCAGCACAGGTGACTCTACACACAGACACACACACTCAGACACACCCAATAATAGTGTACTGAGTTGACCTTTTGACCTCCCACTTTACCCCTGCAGTCGCGAAATTTAACTCCGGATAGATTGTTCGGGCTAAAATTACTGTTAGGTTTTACAAATGAAATGGGACATAGTGGATTTTTTTTATTTGAGAGTAACACTCACACACACATATAAACACACAGACATGTTAATGCCTGGCGTCTGATGTAGAAGACAAGTGTGATATCTGATGTGGTTTTTGTGTGCACAAGAAAGGAGACCTGAGCTGTAATGAAGAAACTCATTTCCTAATGAATGCTCTAATGATGCAGGGGCCTAATTAATCCCAAATGCCATGATTATGTTCTCAGCAGAGGGGAGACGGTGTGTGTGTGTGTGTGTGTGTGTGTGTGTGTGTATACTGTATTTGTCTGAACCATGGTGATTTATATTCCTCTGCTGTTCTACTGCTTCTCTACTTTTCAGAATTTTCACTGAAAATGAAATACAGAATTAATGTATCGAGGCTTTATTTAACTTCTTGTCTAAAATATATATTTTTAAAATTAGAATGTTACTAATACATTTTGTGATTTAATGTTTCTAAGTAACTCAAACCATAATCATTTGCTATTTTAAAATAAAAAAACTTTTATTTGATTAAAGATCAACACGGCATGCTTTATAGTTACAATGCTGTGAAAAAGTATTCGACCTTTTTTGCATATATGTCATACTTAAAGTGTTCAGTTTTTTAATAAACAATTTTTAATATTACACAAACAAAACCTGAGTAAATAAAAAATGCAGTTATGGTTAATTTATGGGAAAAATGTGTCTACTTGGCCCTATGTGAGAAAGCTGAACTTTTTGGAAGGTGTCACATCTGTCCCGTTATATCTGACGTAAAACTAACACAGCAATTCATAAATAAATAAAGAACATTACACCAACAGTCAAACATGATGGTGGTAGTGTGATGGTCTAGGGCTTGGCATAATTGATGGAACCGTGAATCCTGTGCTCTACCAGAAAATCCTGAAGAAGAATGTCCAGCCATCAGTTTGGGACCTCAAGCTTACTTGTGAATGAGTCGTTACTATGGAAATAATAATGTATCAGACTTAATATGCAATAATGCGCAATAATCTAAACTTGCACTACTGTCAGAGTTGCTGTTCCACAGAATTAATCAACACCTCCTGCTGTGCCGTGGTATGAGGACATTTCTACACTACAATGTACAAATCTACTATTTAGAACACTAATAATGTGAAGATTGAGAAGTCTAGTGTAATGACTGGAATGTTATAGAGAAACGCTGATGTGACGTTGTGCTGTAACGACTATTGAGTAAAACACAACTGCTGATGTGTGTCATAGTGAAACCCTCCAGCAGAAGAGTTTTCAACAGAACCAGATGTGCTTTACACACACACACACACACACACACACACACACACACACACACACACACACACACACACACACACACACACACACACACACACATACAGCAACAGCTGTGTTTATGCTGCAATTACTGGGTCCATCGTCGCCAGGCATCAAGGATTTTCCTCTTCTCGTGTCCCAGAAGAGAAAGAGAGAGACAGACAGACAGATGACCAGATAGTGACTGAAAGAAAGAGAAAACCATAGAAAGACAGGGAATGGGAGAGAGGAAGAAATACACAGAGAGAGATAAAGGAGCCTCTTTTGCACAGAAATCAAACTTCAAAGGCAATTATAACATAATAATACCATCAATACTGTGCTTTTCCTCACATTTTATCATTTTATCAATCCATGATAAAGCCACGTCAGTGTGTTCTCTTTCAAGCAATGCATGGCATTCTGCTAATTCAGTAGGCTTAGTAGTCACACAGTTGGTGCAGGAATATTGCACCATTGGTCTGCCTCTAAATTCTGAATGGAAGCTGGAAAACGGAGAACACCCCAATAATGGAACGGAAGTCTGATGTTTTGAGATGCGTGATGTGTGTGGCATGCCATCTGGAGGTACAACAGGAAACAGTTAGCAGTTAAGCGGAAAACATCTTATATAGAGTAGACGAGACCACATACGTTATATACAATAGATCAAATAACAAATATCTTAAATAGAATAGATCAGTTATATACAGTATATTATTGTACACAGAGTGATATTATATAAAGTATATACTGTAGATATATATATGTGTGTATGTGTGTGTGATCTGTATATATGTACAGTATATATAGATCAGGCCACTAAGACCTTATATAAAGTAATAGAGTAAATCAGACTACAGATATTTTTCAGCATTAATGCCGTAAGATGTAAAAATAATCAATGCCAATGCACAAATACACTGCATGCTACTTGAACGCACACACTGAGGCGGCTTAGAGCTGAATGAATCAGGTCTGTATGAATTGAAATACGCAACTAAAGTGCGATGTTGTGAGGGTCTTACTTTCACTTTAGTAGTGTGATTTCTAGAGGGATGTAGGGTGACAGACAGGCAGGCAGAGTGGGAGAGGTACCAACTGAGATATACTGTAATGTTCATCTCAGATACCGTTAGTGGTACAATGAAGTAGGAGCTCTCTCACTCACTCACTCACTCACACACACACACACACACACACACACACACACACCGTTTGATGTGTGCACTTCTGTTTCTACAGCTATTATTATGATGTGTAATTACCTTTATGTGTTAATTACAGTGTGTTGAGATGAACACGTTTCTGCATGTAGTGGAAACAACTTAAACTTTTACACACAGACCAGTGCTGCAGGGCAGCAATAAACACATGCACGCATGCACTCACACACACGCCATTACTGTTAAATTTAACTGCTGGGTGGTCTGAGACAGGAAGGGAGAGAGAGCAAGAGAGAGGGATGAAAGGCAAAGAAAAGGAAAAGACATACACGCTAAAGGTGTGATGAACTAAGAGTTAAAAATAAATGAAAAAGAGTATGCAGAGATGAAAAGGAGGAGGGAAAAGAACTAGGGAAATAGAGAGTGTGTATTAGTGTGTGATTATAGTGTGTGCTGTGTGTGATTATGCTGAGTGTCTGTTACCAGACTACCAGGCTAAATGTGCATTGTGCAATCTGTGGCAAAGCTCCTGATTGGCTGGCTGTGACATTATAATTTCTCAGGTTGAATTTGTATTTCGTGTGTGTGTGTGTGTGTGTGTGTGTGTGTGTGTGTGTGTATGTGTGTGTGTGTGTGTGTGTGTGTGTGTGTGTAGCCTGAGGAAATAGTAATAAAGTTAGTGAAACTTTGACATTGTGACCCAAAAAGCAGTCAGAGATCACAGACGAAGACATGTTAGACCCACACATCTATGTACACACAAACCCCATTCCACACACCCCCCTCCACCCCCACCACACACACACACACACACACACACACACACACACACACACACACACACACACACACACTG